>JASANB010002906.1:0-193911 GCA_030248155.1 Sabatieria punctata | reverse complement strand
AACCATTGAATTGCACGCTGCCCTGTGTCAACACTGAATATGATACACCTGCCGAACTGGTTATCCACGTCGCCACCTGCCATGCGCGTGTAATCTTGTACGTGTCCTTGTTCTTGCAGTTCCTCTGCAGTGCTCTCGAGCGCCATCGAATCAGCTCCAGTCACAGAAGCCTAAAAAGGCGTGTAGGAGCGAAACGAACTCTGCAGCTCAGTGTTGCCTGAGGCGTTGATGGGGATCTGCAGTGCTCTCGAGCGCCATCGAATCAGCTCCAGTCACAGAAGCCTCAAAAGGCGTGTAGGAGCGACACAAACTCTGCAGCTCAGTGTTGCCTGAGGTGTTGATGGGGATCTGCAGTGCTCTCGAGCGCCATCGAATCAGCTCCAGTCACAGAAGCCTCAAAAAAGGCGTGTAGGAGCGAAACGAACTCTGCAGCTCAGTGTTGCCTGAGGTGTTGATGGGGATCTGCAGTGCTCTCGAGCGCCATCGAATCAGCTCCAGTCACAGAAGCCTAAAAAAAGGCGTGTAGGAGCGAAACGAACTCTGCAGCTCAGTGTTGCCTGAGGTGTTGATGGGGATCTGCAGTGCTCTCGAGCGCCATCGAATCAGCTCCAGTCACAGAAGCCTAAAAAAAGGCGTGTAGGAGCGAAACGAACTCTGCAGCTCAGTGTTGCCTGAGGTGTTGATGGGGATCTGCAGTGCTCTCGAGCGCCATCGAATCAGCTCCAGTCACAGAAGCCTCAAAAAAGGCGTGTAGGAGCGAAACGAACTCTGCAGCTCAGTGTTGCCTGAGCCAGTGTTGCCTATGGGGATCTGCAGTGCTCTCGAGCGCCATCGAATCAGCTCCAGTCACAGAAGCCTCAAAAAAGGCGTGTAGGAGCGAAACGAACTCTGCAGCTCAGTGTTGCCTGAGGTGTTGATGGGGATCTGCAGTGCTCTCGAGCGCCATCGAATCAGCTCCAGTCACAGAAGCCTCAAAAAAGGCGTGTAGGAGCGAAACGAACGCTGCAGCTCAGTGTTGCCTGAGGTGTTCATGGGGATCTTCGGCGCGAGCAACCTCGCATACTCCAGGCGATCCACTGTGCCTGCCAAGTATACCCCACAGGGGACCCTGGCCCAAAAAGTATAATGCTGTGGTAGCGTGTGGGTAACAGTGCTTCACCTCTTGGGTAAAAACCATTGAATTGTATGCTGCCCTGCCTCAACACTGAATATGATACATTGATACACCTGCCGAACGGGTTATCCACGTCGCCAACTGCCATGCATGCGCGCCGCACAGCGGTGCTTCGCAGAAACTGCCCAAAGTTGATTTGAAAGAAATCATTAATTTAATAATTAGATATTAACGGAATTCCGATTCTAAATAGCAGTCCCAAAATTGTGTCAGCCTCTCATTGCGAAAAGATCGAGAAAATCGCCGAAAATACCAGAAAAAATCGCTCTTAAAGCTTAAAAACGAACGTTCCGTACAAACAAACAAACAAACAGACAGACAGACAGACACCACGCGTTGCCATTTATAAGTGGATTTGATATAAATTTGCTTGATTTGGCAGTTTCACTAACCAAAGCCTGGCTACAAAACAACAAGTTCAGTCCAAAGATGACCTTCTTCATGCTTAAAGCAAAGATATTAACTGATTAAATGCTAATTTGTGGACCATTTGTCGCCATCTGAAGCAAGGTCAACTCATTTTGGACTGACACGACCTAGGTTTTGAGCTCTTTCCTCAGGAATTGAGTATTGATTTTAGCAAATTTGTATTTAATTCATATCAAATAACAAATTTGTATCAAATTTAATTTCAGAATTTGGGTACCAAGCAAATTAATAGCAAGTTATTTTCCTCTGAAGACTGAGCAAGCAATTTAAAAGTTATTTAATTTAAAAATAAATTTACTCGGAAACACTATTTTCAGGTTACTTTCAAAGCCTGATTAGGGTTTTCAGGTTACTTTCAAACCCTGATTAGGGTTTTTAGGCTACTTTGAAACCCTAAACAGGGTTTTTAGGTTACTTTCAAAGCCTAAACAGGGTTTTTAGGTTACTTTTCAAATAAAATGGTTTGGCATGAAAATTTGATGAGCATACTAGGTTTTCTGACACGGCAAATTCAATGGCGTGATCCATTTGTGCATAGGACCATGTGATCAATCGATAGCCAGCAATGGCCATCCATGGTTCTCTCTGATGAGGGCCATTTTCCGTAGTAAAACTCCAAAACACCCCTCACGGAAATGAACGTTTCTCTGGGGGGCGAGCAAACTCAAACCCGTGCTATGCAGCGTTCGAAAGCTTACATCATGGGCTTTCAGAATCTGTAATAAAATTTATGGCGTTTTTTGTTGTTTCAAAAATAATCGATCGCGAAATATCCATTAATCACGATTTTATCAGTTTTCAGCAGCCAAATAAAATGGTTTGGCATGAAAATTTGATGAGCATACTAGGTTTTCTGACACGGCAAATTCAATGGCGTGATCCATTTGTGCATAGGACCATGTGATCAATCGATAGCCAGCAATGGCCATCCATGGTTTTCTCTGATGAGGGCCATTTTCCGTAGTAAAACTCCAAAACACCCCTCACGGAAATGAACGTTTCTCTGGGGGGCGAGCAAACTCAGACCCGTGCTATGCAGCGTTCGAAAGCTCACATCATGGGCTTTCAGAATCTGTAATAAAATTTATGGTGATTTTTGTTGTTTCAAAAATAATCGATCCCGAAGTATCCATTTATCACGATTTTATCAGTTTTCAGCAGCCAAATAAAATGGTTTGGCATGAAAATTTGATGAGCCTACTAGGTTTTCTGACACGGCAAATTCAATGGCGTGATCCATTTGTGCATAGGATCATGTGATCAATCGATATTGATTATCGAATTAAAACGCGATGGTAGCTCGAGAACGATACCATAGTTGAAATCGGCATGCTAGAAAACCACTAACATTATTAGCCTGTGTAGTTGGAATATCTGCACAGCAAAAAATCGATAAACAATCGATATTGATTATCGAATTAAAACGCGATGGTAGCTCTAGAACGATATCATGGTTAATCGGCATGCAAGAAAACCACTAACATTATTAGCCTGTGTAGTTGGAATATCTGCACAGCAAAAATCGATAATCAATCGATATTGATTATCGAATTAAAACGCGTTGGTAGCTCTAGAACGATATCATGGTTGAAATTGGCATGCTAGAAAACCACTAACATTATTAGCCTGTGTAGTTCGATCATTTGCACAGCAAAAATTCGATAATTAATCAAATATCGATTATCGATTGATCACGTGATCATAGCTGTAAATTGATGTCGCGAATGAATTTGGTGTAGCAGAAAACCCCCAATTTGGTAATCCCATTTTCCTTCTTAGCTGATTTAGTGAGGTGCTGAAAACTGATAAAATCGTGATAAATCGATATTTCGGGATCGATTATTTTTGAAACAACAAAAATCACCATAAATTTTATTGCAGATTCTGAAAGCCCATGATGTGAGCTTTCGAACGCTGCATAGCACGGGTCTGAGTTTGCTCGCCCCCCAGAGAAACGTTCATTTCCGTGAGGGGTGTTTTGGAGTTTTACTACGGAAAATGGCCCTCATCAGAGAGAACCATGGATGGCCATTGCTGGCTATCGATTGATCACATGGTCCTATGCACAAATGGATCACGCCATTGAATTTGCCGTGTCAGAAAACCTAGTATGCTCATCAAATTTTCATGCCAAACCATTTTATTTGGCTGCTGAAAACTGATAAAATCGTGATTAATGGATACTTCGGGATCGATTATTTTTGAAACAAGAAAAATCACCATAAGTTTTATTACAGATTCTGAAAGCCCATGATGTGAGCTTTCGAACGCTGCATAGCACGGGTCTGAGTTTGCTCGCCCCCCAGAGAAAAGGTCATTTCCGTGGGAGGTGTTTTGGAGTTTTACTATGGAAAATGGCCTTCATCATAGAGAACCATGGATGGCCATTGCTGGGTACCCAGAGGGAGTTGGGCGGAACTGTCTTAGGGTTTTACTTTGGGGCCATAGGGATGTCCAACGCACACCATATCGGCCGATTCCGCCGACCCCCCACTATACATGTCTGCCTGATGGCATATCCCGATCTCGGTTGACAATGACAATTAATCACAATCTTTCAGAAGGTACCTACACGTGCTGGTTTTTATCACGCAGACAATCAGGGCTTCTTTGTTTTATGTAAACATTAATATTCAGAATCCAGCTGTCTCCTTAGTTTTGCTCTGTGACTAGGCATACAGTAAAAGTTCTACCTCAAAGTCAACGACCTCACAGAGTTTCCCTATCTAATGATCAATATACTGTATTTTGCAAAAGCAAAAACTGAAAAGACCCTGCTAAAGGTATCTTTGCATCTGAATAATAGCAGTGGAGTGGAGACGCTAAATTTGATTACAAAATGCGTTTTTAAACGAAAAACGTTAATGGAGTCACTTTTACTTAGATTATTCGAATTCATAAGCCAAGTTCAAATTTATCAGCGCAATAATTGCTGATCTGGCCGTCAGAAAAGTGAATGGCTTGCAAAAGCGAGCTCATAAACTGTAAGATAAACATTGTAAACAGACACTGCTCTATGCTATCGGTATTTCTTCATGTAAAAGTCTGAGAGTTTGGAAGTTCGCTCTCAAAAAACGGCCGCTTTCAGTAAAACCAAGGCATATGATGCCAAACCAAATAATCACCAATAATTCCGCTTTTCTAAGTACTACACCAGTAAAAATAAATGCTCTGGTCTTAGCTAGCTAAGATAAAAATGGTAACATTTCTAATGTCACCAGAATGTACCAGTACCCAGGCTATTTGGGGTGGTACACACTCTTTCCGGTCCAGTAGGAAAAAGAAAATTCGATGTAAGTAAGAAACACGACTGAATTACGAAATATTAAAAACTAAAACTGTTCAATTTCTGCTAATTTTTCACTAAAATGGCTTCTAGATGCTTTTTAAAGGCTAATTCTTCAAAATTTTATCGCCCTCTGGCCTGAGCAGGTCTCTTAAAAATTTCAATCGCAATGCAAAAATGCTGTGTGTCTATCTGTTGACTGAAATGCAATTTTTGGCCCAGATACGCCAATATTTTAGGTATTGGGGTCTCAGGTATTGGGTTTTTCAGGTATTGTTCACAAACTAGACAATGCCAGTGCCGACGAAAACTTCAATTTATTTGTTAAATTTTCTGTTGCCAACTTTTAGCGGTTTGATTATGGCAGCAGAGCTGGTAACGGACAAAACTAAAAAGATCGGTAGCTATGAAGAATTTACCGGCGAATGGGTGGAAGAGAAGTTACAATTAGCCTCCGATACGAAAGCCAAAATTCTTCACTACACCGTCACTCCGGTCGGATTCGGCAAAGGATTCCTGTCGGAGGTGTTTATTATAAAAATCACTTGGGACACCGATTCTCCAAAACTACCAGAAAGCGTCGCTCTAAAGGTACCCAATAGTTTTAGGTCAATTAATTTGCAGTATATTGTTTTTGAAAGAGAAAACAATTTAGATCCCAGGCAGGAAACAGATCGAGCTAATGAAGGAAAAGTTCAAAGGCGATGACGAAAAAACTCGCAAATTGCTTGAGGATATGGATAAGGATAACTTGCCCATTTTTAAGGTGCCTTGGTTTTTGAACTGCTCAAAATGTCCTTTCTTACCCATACATGAAGCTGGGTTTTCGGCTGGGGGGGGAATTTTTCTGATCCAAAATAGGGTTTCAGGGCTATGCCCAAAGGGGGTTTCAGCGACCTTTTTTTGGTGTCCAAAAGTGGGTTTCAGCGACCTTTTTTGGGCTCAAAACAGGGTTTTGAGGACTAAAAATGGGGTAAAAATCCTGTCTGAAGTGCAAAAATTCCGTTTAAAACCCTATTTTTGCTGTAAAACGTGGAAAATACGTTATTTTTAATTTAAAATGTGCAAAAAAAAGCTAATTTTGCTTCAAAACGTGCAAAAAACCCATTTTATTCGACATAATACAGTTAAAATGCATTTCTGGAACATTCTTTAGAGATTTTTAAACCCAAATTAGGGTTCCGGAACCCTATTTTGGGCCTCCAGAAACCCAAATTAGGGTTCCGGAACCCTATTTCGGCCCTCCAGAAACCCAATTTAGGGTTTCAGTAACCCAAATTAGGGTTTCAGTAACCCTATTTAGGGTTTCAGGAACACAAATTAGGGTTCCGGAACCCTATTTAGGGTTTCAGTAACCGAAATTAGGGTTTCAGTAACCCAAATTAGTGTTCCGGAACCCTATTTCGGCCCTCCAGAAACCCAAATTAGGGTTCTGGAACCCAATTTAGGGTTTCAGTAACCCAAAATAGGGTTCCAGAACCCTTTTAGGGTTTCAGTGACCGAAATTAGGGTTTCAGTAACCCAAATTAGTGTTCTGGAACCCTATTTCGGCCCTCCAGAAACCCAAATTAGTGTTCTGGAACCCTATTTAGGGTTTCAGTAACCGAAATTAGGGTTTCAGTAACCCAAATTAGTGTTCCGGAACCCTATTTCGGCCCTCCTGAACATACATGTCGTTGGGGGGGGGGTAAAGGGGGGGCCGGCCCCCCCAAGCCCGATTTTTCGGCAAAAGTCCCCCCCCCAGCGGATTTTTGGGGGGGACCTGAAAACCCACTTTTGGATTCCAAAGTAAAGAAAATTTTAGCCCAGACAATACATTCTGCAGCACAAAATTGGGTTTTCGGCTACCATACAACCCAAAACAGGGTTTTGTAAGGCTTTGAAACCCTGATTAGGGTTTTCAGGTTACTCTAAAACCCTGATTAGGGTTTTTAGGTTACTTTTAAACCCTGATTAGGGTTTTCAGGTTACTTTTAAACCCTGATTAGGGTTTTTAGGCTGCTTTGAAACCCTGATTAGGGTTTTCAGGTTACTCTAAAACCCTGATTAGGGTTTTCAGGTTACTTTCAAAGCCTGATTAGGGTTTTCAGGTTACTTTCAAACCCTGATTAGGGTTTTTAGGCTACTTTGAAACCCTAAACAGGGTTTTTAGGTTACTTTCAAAGCCTGATTAGGGTTTTCAGGTTACTTTTAAACCCTGATTAGGGTTTTTAGGCTGCTTTGAAACCCTGATTAGGATTTTCAGGTTACTTTCAAACCCTGATTAGGGTTTTTAGGCTACTTTGAAACCCTAAACAGGGTTTTCAGGTTACTTTGAAACCCTAAACAGGGTTTTTAGGTTACTTTAAAAGCCTGATTAGGGTTTTCAGGTTACTTTGAAACCCTAAACAGGGTTTTTAGGTTACTTTCAAAGCCTGATTAGGGTTTTCAGGTTACTTTTAAACCCTGATTAGGGTTTTTAGGCTGCTTTGAAACCCTGATTAGGGTTTTCAGGTTACTTTTAAACCCTGATTAGGGCTTTCAGGTAGTGTTTCCGATCAAATTAAAATTAAATAACAAAATTAAATTGTTTTGGCCAAAATCACCAAGTAAATAGCAATTTAATAACAAATTAAATTTCTCGCGATGACTGTCAAACAAATTAAAATTATATTAAATTTAGTAAAATTGGCCTAGAAATTTGATATAAATTTGATATGAACTAGACGCCATTGCGCGCTTCGCGCGCATAAGAAAGTTGATTGTGATACAGGCGTATGTAATGTGATACATCCACTTATAAATGTTTTTGGGTTCCTACGTAGTCCAGCTACATTAAGAGTGGCCACAGTAAGCACTTCCATTAGTGTTTTGACAGTTTAGACACAGAACTACTACTATCTTCTTCTGTAAGCCCTCGCTTCATGCCTCCTTTCTTAGCATCTCTAGCAGCTTTCGCCTCAGCTGGATAGTCAGTCATCAGTCTCCTCCATAGGTGAGTGAGCAGGTCACCGAAAACGTTGAGACCAGTCCACTGTTCTGGAATGTTGTTCTTGGGGTCTCCAAGTCTAAAGCCGCTACCCCAGAGCTGGTCTGAGCAAGCTTCTACAAGCCTGGTACCACCGATCCGATCCGATCCGATCTGGCGGGGGGGGGTCGTACAATGTACGGCCCTATGATCAGACCTGCACGGTCCATTTCGTTACCCCTTATATCGTCATCTCGGACGTTTGCCCTTCTTTCACTGCCAAGCCACTCAAGCCATGCTGTTGGGCGCCAGGTACTAAGAGAGTGCCTGGCGTGGTGACGTCATGGTGCTGACAGCTCCCTGCGGCTGCCCGGCGGACAGACACTAAACCGGTATTGGCCTTATTGCTGGTTGCTCAGACGGCTCCTGACGTCGTTGATCTTCCCTCCAAAGCGGCATGCTTTTAGGAGCGGCTTTCGGTGCAACGGCAGATCCAGTTGGTTCCCATTTTACCTACTCACTGTAACCAGTTTTCGGTGGCCTGGGTGGAGCGTTGTGCCGACGACCAACTCTTTGCAGCAAGAAACTTGCCACGCCGAGAGGATGAACCACTACAACCACTAGAGATGCAGCGGCCGCCGTGACTCAGAGGCAGCGAGCTACCCACTGAGCCACTGACGCGGCGCCTGGTACCACAGGTCGTGAACAGCTGATGGCGCAGTTCTGGATTCTGCCGATACTTTGTTTCATTGGCCTCCTCTAGCTGCTTTTCAGCAAACTCGTACCAGTGCTGAGTGTTGTGTGGCCAACGAATCTGCTCCCCTAGTCTCTTTACAGCAGCTGCATCTTCTGTTTCTTTCATCTGTCTAACCACTTTCTGGGTGCCACACTTTCTAGCCTTTTGCACAAAGAGGTACTGTTCAGTGGAGCTGTAAGTCTCTCCATCAACAGTAAACTTGCAAGGATGGTGGTTGGAGAAGACGAATTTCTTAGTGAAGAAGATGGTCACATTGGCACCATACTCTGTGTGCAAACGGTCCTTAAGCTGTTGCTTTTCTGGAGGCAGCGTCACTGCTGTACTCCTAGCTACTTTGCTGTAGCTTCCTTTCGGTAGCCTTTGAGTTTCTGTGTGCTCCACCACCTGCTCTGTGGCCTCTTGTTCAGGGACTTCATCGATCATAACTGTGACCACATCGTCAGTGGTCTCTGCCTCTGGAGGTGGGCAGTGTTGGCTATCGTGCCCCTTCTGGAAGCACTTCTTGCACCACCATTGCATGCCCCAGTACCAGATGTTTGTTTATCTTTCTCCTTTTGACCATTGTTGACAGATACCAGGCGAACCCTGGTATTTCTAGTTCTCTGGGGGCCTCTGCTTGCACTGATCTGCCTGTGGTGCAAATCGTTGTGTTGGGATAAGTCAGCCAGCGAAACTCTCCAGCAGGCTTGACTCCCTTCTCCTTTAGCCAGTCAGCTATGTTGACCTCAGTCTCATACACTGGGATGCCATACAGGCAGAGCACCAGTGTTTTCGTTGAGCAAAGTTCAAAGGGCAGTTCAGGTTGAAAGAGTTGTTCATTGATGCACAATTGTTTCTCTAGTACAGTGTCTCTAGCTGCCTTGCTGGCATAGCTCAGTTTCAGTGCATTACGCACTCTGTAAAGAAACTGAGGGTGCAGGTCAGGAGTGTTTTCTAGTCCAATAGACTGTGCATGCATGGACAGACCATCGATGCTGCTTCTAGCTGTATTGATGTACAGTGTTCTCTCCTTTATGCTTGAGATCGCATTCTCAGAGGCATCTTGTTCATCTTGTACGTGTCCTTGTTCTTGCAGTTGCTCTGCAGTGCTCTCGAGCGCCATCGAATCAGCTCCAGTCACAGAAGCCTCAAAAAAGGCATGTAGGAGCAAAACGAACTCTGCAGCTCAGTGTTGCACTGTTGCCTGAGGTGTTGATGGGGATCTTTGGCGCGAGCAACCTCTCATACTCCAGGCGATCCACTGTGCCTGCCAAGTATACCCCACAGGGGACCCTGGCCCAAAAAGTATAATGCTGTGGTAGCGTGTGGGTAACAGTGCTTCACAACAAGTTACTCTTGGGTTAATTTTTTTTTTTTTTTTTTTAATTAATCAACAAAGGTTCATATCCAAATAACAACATTCCTTTCAGAATTCGTTAAACCTATTATATCAGGTATATAATAGAATGCTCTGAAGAAGCTTTTACCTTTGCAAGTAAGTATCCTATTAAGTATTATTTTTAGCTTTCGCTTGAAGTAGGGTAGGGTGGGTAATTCAATTTGTTTCTGTTCAAAATGTTTTCTAGTTTCCCAGATTGTTCTTTGCATAACTTGTAAAACCATTGAATTGTACGCTGCCCTGTGTCAACACTGAATATGATACACCTGCCGAACTGGTTATCCACGTCGCCAACTGCCATGCGCGTGTAATCTTGTACGTGTCCTTGTTCTTGCAGTTCCTCTGCAGTGCTCTCGAGCGCCATCGAATCAGCTCCAGTCACAGAAGCCTAAAAAAAGGCGTGTAGGAGCGAAACGAACTCTGCAGCTCAGTGTTGCCTGAGGCGTTGATGGGGATCTGCAGTGCTCTCGAGCGCCATCGAATCAGCTCCAGTCACAGAAGCCTCAAAAAAGGCGTGTAGGAGCGAAACGAACTCTGCAGCTCAGTGTTGCCTGAGGTGTTGATGGGGATCTGCAGTGCTCTCGAGCGCCATCGAATCAGCTCCAGTCACAGAAGCCTCAAAAAAGGCGTGTAGGAGCGAAACGAACTCTGCAGCTCAGTGTTGCCTGAGGTGTTGATGGGGATCTGCAGTGCTCTCGAGCGCCATCGAATCAGCTCCAGTCACAGAAGCCTCAAAAAAGGCGTGTAGGAGCGAAACGAACTCTGCAGCTCAGTGTTGCCTGAGGTGTTGATGGGGATCTGCAGTGCTCTCGAGCGCCATCGAATCAGCTCCAGTCACAGAAGCCTAAAAAAAGGCGTGTAGGAGCGAAACGAACTCTGCAGCTCAGTGTTGCCTGAGGTGTTGATGGGGATCTGCAGTGCTCTCGAGCGCCATCGAATCAGCTCCAGTCACAGAAGCCTCAAAAAAGGCGTGTAGGAGCGAAACGAACTCTGCAGCTCAGTGTTGCCTGAGGTGTTGATGGGGATCTGCAGTGCTCTCGAGCGCCATCGAATCAGCTCCAGTCACAGAAGCCTCAAAAAAGGCGTGTAGGAGCGAAACGAACGCTGCAGCTCAGTGTTGCCTGAGGTGTTCATGGGGATCTTCGGCGCGAGCAACCTCGCATACTCCAGGCGATCCACTGTGCCTGCCAAGTATACCCCACAGGGGACCCTGGCCCAAAAAGTATAATGCTGTGGTAGCGTGTGGGTAACAGTGCTTCACCTCTTGGGTAAAAACCATTGAATTGTATGCTGCCCTGCCTCAACACTGAATATGATACATTGATACACCTGCCGAACGGGTTATCCACGTCGCCAACTGCCATGCATGCGCGCCGCACAGCGGTGCTTCGCAGAAACTGCCCAAAGTTGATTTGAAAGAAATCATTAATTTAATAATTAGATATTAACGGAATTCCGATTCTAAATAGCAGTCCCAAAATTGTGTCAGCCTCTCATTGCGAAAAGATCGAGAAAATCGCCGAAAATACCAGAAAAAATCGCTCTTAAAGCTTAAAAACGAACGTTCCGTACAAACAAACAAACAAACAGACAGACAGACAGACACCACGCGTTGCCATTTATAAGTGGATTTGATATAAATTTGCTTGATTTGGCAGTTTCACTAACCAAAGCCTGGCTACAAAACAACAAGTTCAGTCCAAAGATGACCTTCTTCATGCTTAAAGCAAAGATATTAACTGATTAAATGCTAATTTGTGGACCATTTGTCGCCATCTGAAGCAAGGTCAACTCATTTTGGACTGACACGACCTAGGTTTTGAGCTCTTTCCTCAGGAATTGAGTATTGATTTTAGCAAATTTGTATTTAATTCATATCAAATAACAAATTTGTATCAAATTTAATTTCAGAATTTGGGTACCAAGCAAATTAATAGCAAGTTATTTTCCTCTGAAGACTGAGCAAGCAATTTAAAAGTTATTTAATTTAAAAATAAATTTACTCGGAAACACTATTTTCAGGTTACTTTCAAAGCCTGATTAGGGTTTTCAGGTTACTTTCAAACCCTGATTAGGGTTTTTAGGCTACTTTGAAACCCTAAACAGGGTTTTTAGGTTACTTTCAAAGCCTAAACAGGGTTTTTAGGTTACTTTCAAACCCTGATTAGGGTTTTTAGGTTACTTTCAAAGCCTGATTAAGGTTTTCAGGTTACTTTCAAAGCCTGATTAGGATTTTTAGGTTACTTTGAAACTCAAAACAGGGTTTTAGCACTGGCTAGAAAGCCTAGAGAGGGTTTTTAGGTTGATTAGAAACCCTAAACAGGGTTTAAGAACTGCATTCAAATCACTAATAATTAGGGTTTTTTAGTAATCTTATAAGTCAAAACAGGGTTTTGCGCGTGCCTCAGAATCGATATTAGGGTTCTCTGAACTATTTTTAGTCAATATAACGCATTTCAATCTGTATTTTATCGCTGAAACTCATATTCAATACGTATTTTGAGCGCAAAACAGCTTTTTATTACATTCGTTGCTTCATTTTTTTCAACCGGAATAGGGTTTTTAAGGCATTTTTAATGCAAAAACAGGGTTTTAAGGCATTTTTCGGTCCAAATAGGGTTTTGAAGCCATTTTTCGCCCTAGAGTCCCTAAAAAAGGTCGACAAAACCCGCTTTTTGCCCCAAAAAAAGGTCGCAAAACCCACTTTGGACTTGGTCCCAAAACCCTATTTGGGATTTCAAAAAGGTCCCCCCCACGGAAAAACCCAGCGACATGTATGCTCCAGAAACCCAAATTAGGGTTCTGGAACCCAATTTAGGGTTTCAGTAACCCAAATTAGGGTTCCGGAACCCTATTTAGGGTTTCAGAAGCCCAAATTAGGGTTTCAGTAATCCAAATTAGGGTTCCGGAACCCTATTTAGGGTTTCAGTAACCTAAAACAGGGTTTCGGAACCCTATTTAGGGTTTTTGAAACCCAAAACAGGGTTCCGGAACCCTATTTAGGGTTTTTGAAACCCAAACTAGGGCTCCGGAACCCAAGTTGGGTTTCTGAAACCCTAATTAGGGCTTCTGGAACCCCGTTTGCAGGTTTACAAACCCAAAATAGGGTTTCAAAAAATTCCCCCCAGAATCCGGCTGGGGGGGGGAATTTTCTCCGAAAATCGGGCCTGGGGAAAATACCCCCCCCCATTCCCCCCAACTACATGTATGTTCTTACCTAAGGCCTGTATAGTACATAGGTACAATGCGATTAAAAAACGAGACGGTTTTTTTTTCAGAAAAAGTTCCAAGTTTTCCTGCCAAAAATGCAAGGCAGTCTATATTTTAGGCTCACAATTGTGAGGTAGCAGTGTACAGACTGTTCCGAAAGAATCCTCCAGATGCACTAATCGTACCCAGATGCTACTACGACCGGGAAATGACAAAAAATCAGCAAGGAATTTTAGTGCTCGATGATTTGTCTGCCGGAGATGTGTCTATCTACGGAATTGGTCTTAACTTGCCTCAAGTTATGCAGGTACACATTTATTGTATAGGCTGTAGTAGCCATAAAAAGACTGCCTGGCCTTTTTACGAGTTTTCCGAATATCTTCAAATATCATTCTGTCAGTTTTCAGCATGAAAAGTTGTATGTCTAAAAATTCGGGTTTATTATTTCAGAAGGGCAAAACTCATAATAGCTACAGACAGAAAGCTTTAAGGCTATGATTCGGCCAAAACCAACTCTAAACAAACAATAATGATAAAAATTCCTTCATTCTGTTGAAAATTGATGGAATGGCAGCCATTTGAAGTTATTCGGAAGACTCAAAAAAACGCCAGAGGCAGTCATTTATTGGTCAACACTCTATTTATCTACCTACTATTTTGGCGAACCACGTTTCTTCAAAATTGCCTCCTTTAAAATTCTGGGTATTTATAGTCCGTTCAAAATATGAGCGACCTGACGGTTTTTTTGGAAATAACATTTTAGGAGGCCTCGCAGTGACTTTGACCTCATGACCAAAGTTGTAGACACAACCTCAGCTCAGACCCTAACCTGGTGGACGTTTACTCTGAACACTAATTTGCAATATATGCTATATGCAATATATATGCTCCACTTCCACCTAAACCTCTACCAGCCGGAGTGGAATCACTGTCAATTCGCGTCACCACCAAGTCTGGCCTTCTTCAAGTACACAACATCTACGCTCCTGCAGCCAGCGGCCATACCACTGCGGCTAACCTTGACTTCTCCCCTCTTTTCCAAGGACCGGATTCCTTCATCGGTGGGGACTTCAATGCTCATTCGCCCTTATGGCATTCAGCAATTGCTGCGGACAGCCGAGGAGAGGCCATTGAAGATGCTGTTAGTGGCAACGCTTGGTCTGTGTTAAATGAGCCCATACATGGGCCCGGGGGGCCGTTCCTGAAAGCCGTCCACAGTAACGCACAGCCGGCGGGCGCGGCCTCTGGGTCAAAGAAGAATACGCGCCTCGAGGCGCTCCAGTTTACGCCGCAAGCGCGTGCACAAAAAGAAGAAAATAACGAACGACGCGAAGGCCCGATGGGCACAAGGTTTTGCACTTCTTTCTGCGCCAGGATTACGATTCTTGTTTTGCTTCGCTTCTATACTGGATTGATTTACAGTATATGCAATGAATGAATGAGAAGCAGAATAATGGGAACCTACTACCTACAGTATTAAAACAATTAGTCCCTCAAACGTTGCGATGAGTTCAGACGGGCACGAAATGGGATGTTTACCTGCTAATCTATCTGCACGCAATCAACGACCCCACAAAAGACAGAGGGCTAAACAATAATCCGTAGTACCATGTACATACCACTTTTGCCGTGCATTGCTGCAATTGTTTGTTTTGCATTGATTTTAGATTGGAGGAATGCTATGAAAGCTTATTGGCCGTTTTCTGAACGCCGACTACCTAATTCCGATTCTTCCCCTAATTATGGGGGTAGCCCTGTCTACAAACAACCCTCCCCTTTGCTGCCATTAGGTGCAACGGCAGCGCCGGTTCGGTGCCAAGACGCCACTTATAGCGACCGTATAGACAGTAGCTGTTGCGGTACCAGCCGGTGCGTCGGCAACTGACCCATGCCAAGTTTATAGATGTCTCGAAATGCGAACGCGTGTTTTCTGATATGTACGAGTATGTAGAGTCTGTACGTACATGCCTTGTCTTGTTTGTTAGATCGGCCGGTCCTGTCTGTGTTATTGATCGGTTGGCGCGACATGGGGTGTCGGCCAGCCCTAGTCTGTAAGTTTGTGTAACGTAGCGCCAAACGCAAGGCCAAGGCAGCGGTCAAACTAATCACTCTCTCTTCACGCGTGCCTGCCTTGCTGGAATGGTTTGGTTGGTTTACTGGTGTAAAGGGGGGGGGTTGACTTGCGGTTGACTCTGGGTTGCTCTCTCTTAGTTGCGTGTGTTGTGGCCAGTCTTAGTTGTATACTGGCATAGTTGATGGTCCGTCATTGCCTTGGCATAAAAGGACTTTGTTGTTGAGCATCACCTGCTACACCGTGACAAGCTGGACGATAGGACAACGACAAAGAACCTGCAGGCAAACGCAGACGGAACATTTTCAAACTTCGCCTGGGTTAAAAGAGATAGAGGACATGAAATGAACTGGCTAACAAGTTTACCACAGATGCTGGGTACAAGAAAACGGCACATTTAACAACTAGACTGGAAAACACGTCACCTTATACATGTTATTTACGGAACTTTTTGGCACCAACAGCAACATTGGCTTGCACAGACCACAGGGGAGGGGACGGGAGGTAGGTCAGAGCCCGAGGGGTATTAACCCCCTCAGCCCTCCTTTGGCCATGTCTGAGGGTGAGTTCAAACTAGAATAAGTTTCCATTACTACAAAGCAGAGCTAGCGCAGATAGAGAGAAGGAAACACAGAACAAAAACACCAAGTCAAGAGCAGGAAGTGGACTGTAGTTACTTTTTTTGCGTCGGAAGCTGCGTTAGGTGCGGCGTAAACTGGAGGCGCGTATTCCTCTTTGGCCCAGAGGCCGCGCCCGCCGGCTGTGCGTTACTGTGGACGGCTTTCAGGAACGGCGCCCGGGGGATAGGGGTGGTATACCCCATACATGTAGCTGGGTTTTCGGCTGGGGGGGTTTTTTCCAGATCCCAAATAGGGTTTCAGCACTATTTCCAAAGGGGGTTTCAGCGACCTTTTTTTGGTGTCCAAAAGTGGGTTTCAGCGACCTTTTTTTGGGCTCAAAACAGGGTTTTGAGGACTAAAAATCCGGTAAAAATCCTGTCAGAAGTGCAAAAATGCCCATTAAAACCCTATTTATTGTTTTAAAACGTGCAGAAAATCCTATTTTTTATTAAAAAATGCAAAAAACTGTATTTTGCTTTAAAACGCGCCAAAAAAGCTCTATTTTATTCGACATATTCGACAAGCTAAAGTGCATTTCTGGAACCCTATTTAGAAAATCTGAAAGCCAAATTAGGGCTCTGAAACCCCGTTTAGGGTTTCTGAGACCTAAATTAGAGTTCTGGAACCCTATTTAGGGCCTCTGAAACCCTATTTACAGCTTTTGAAACCCTAATTATGGTTCCAAAACCCTGTTTTGGGTCTCTGAAACCCAAATGAGAGAGAGAGAGAGAGAGAGAGAGAGAGAGAGAGAGAGAGAGAGAGAGAGAGAGAGAGAGAGAGAGAGAGAGAGAGAGAGAGAGAGAGAGAGAGTGAGAGAGAGAGTGAGAAAGAGAGAGAGCGAGCGAGCGAGAGAGCGAGCGAGAGAGCGAGCGAGAGAGCGAGAGAGAGAGCGAGAGAGAGAGAGAGAGAGAGAGAGAGAGAGAGAGAGAGAGAGAGAGAGAGAGAGAGAGAGAGAGAGAGAGAGAGAGAGAGAGAGAGAGAGAGAGAGAGAGAGAGAGAGAGATTTTGAATATTTTGAGAGAATATTTTGAATATTCGGACTCTTGGTACAGACACGAATCGTAAGGTTGTGGTGGAATTGAAAGACCAAGTGACTAAACAGACCATCATGCAACGAAAAAGAAAGGCTCTGTCTGCAAAGGCCCAGTATGCATCTGTCTACATTGGTTGTGATCTGACGCCGTGGCTACTGCTTGTCCGAAAGGACAACAATCTAGACCGTAGATTTTCTTTTGCCACCCATTCTAGCCTGCCTGCCTCGAAAGCCAAGAAAAGAAAGCCATAGGTGTATTTTCAGAAATTTTAGTAAGTTTGCGCCTTGTTCAGTGCTTGCTTCTGTTTACTTTAATTGCATTCATAGTGCTTTCCTTAATGGGCCAAAGCGTGGTGGCCGTTTGCGCACTGTCACCAAGCTACATAAGCGAGTTTGAATTATTCTGTTATTCCAATGATTTTATTGAACTGGTTGTGAGTGGTCGTTTTATGACTGTTATGTAATCTTCTCTGTTCTCGCAAGTTTACCCTAGTGGGTGTTTTATGCGAGTAAACTTGACTTGACTTCAGAACAACTTACAACAACAACTCGAATGAAAGGCTCTAATAAGAGCTTCGGGTGTCAGGAGCTGTCGCAAAGGAATGCAGCTTAAACAAATTATATTACTTACTAACGTCACCACTGACTTCGGTGCCCATGACCTTCTCCCTGGCCAAAGAAATGAGGAAGTGCCAGAGTTTGAGCATTAGGAAAGACCGACGCAGCTTTTGCAATTGTAAAGCAAGTGGCAATATTGGTCTGCAGCCAGCTGAGAAGCACCTGTTGCTCCGTTCTGTAGACTAGAGGAGGCCGGGCTAGCCGGCCCGGCAACCCAATTTATTATTGACAAACCATGGCCCGGCAAAAAACAAACACAAGCGAGCGAGGGCGTTTGCCCAGCTAATTTATGTGCCACAAAACGGACGATAGAGACAGTTGTTTGTGACTGGACTAGACGTTCTCTCTCTGAGCTATTTAGATTTGCTTCGTATCTGGCTTACCATCTGACAACTGCGCAACGTTGGAAAAATCAGTAGAAGGATATCTACATTGAATGTATTGCACATTTCGTTCGATAATTATGCTAACTTTTTGGGGTCAAGTTTCATCATGCTCGTATGTAAATGTCTTAGACAATTATTTGTCAGAAATTCAAATTTTCAAAATCACACCGGGAGGCCGCTGGGTCGGGCTTAGAGACGGGTCAGGGCAGACCCCCTGTACTGTGTGGTAACCCCCCAAAACGAAATGATGGTCGACCTACTTCAGCCCGTTTCGATTTGTCGCTGGAGGCAGTTTTCATTCTTATTCTACAGATTTTTTTTACAAATTCAGACGTTAAAATTGCTACAATCATACATGTAGCTGGGTTTTCGGCTGGGGGGGGAATTTTTCTGATCCAACATAGGGTTTCAGGGCTATGCCCAAAGGGGATTTCAGCGACCTTTTTTTGGTGTCCAAAAGTGGGTTTCAGCGACCTTTTTTTGGGCTCAAAACAGGGTTTTGAGGACTAAAAATGGGGTAAAAATCCTGTCTGAAGTGCAAAAATACCGTTTAAAACCCTATTTTTGCTTTAAAACGTGGAAAAAACCTTATTTTTTATTTAAAATGTGCAAAAAAAGCAAATTTTGCTTTAAAAAGTGCAAAAAAACCATTTTATTCGATATAATGCAGTTAAAATGCATTTCTGGAACCTTCTTTAGACATTTTTAAACCCAAGTTAGGGTTCCGGAACCCTATTTTGGGCCTCATGAAACCCAAATTAGGGTTCCAGAACCCTATTTAGGGTTTCAGTAACCCAAACTAGGGTTCCGGAACCCTATTTTGGGCCTCATGAAACCCAAATTAGGGTTCCAGAACCCTATCTAGGGTTTCAGTAACCCAAACTAGGGTTCCGGAACCCTATTTTGGCCCTCCAGAAACCCAAATTAGGGGTTTGGAACCCTATTTAGGGTTTCAGTAGCCCAAATTAGGGTTCCGGAACCCTATTTAGGGTTTCAGTAACCGAAATTAGGGTTCCGGAACCCTATTTAGGGTTTCAGTAACCGAAATTAGGGTTCCGGAACCCTATTTAGGGTTTCAGAAACCCAAATTAGGGTTTCAGTAACCCAATTTAGGGTTTCAGTAACCCAAAATAGGGTTCCGGAACCCTATTTAGGGTTTCAGAAACCCAAATTAGGGTTCCGGAACCCTATTTAGGGTTTCAGTAACCGAAATTATGGTTTCAGTAACCCAAATTAGGGTTCCGGAACCCTATTTAGGGTTTCAGTAACCGAAATTAGGGTTCCGGAACCCTATTTAGGGTTTCAGAAACCCAAATTAGGGTTTCAGTAACCCAATTTAGGGTTTCAGTAACCCAAAATAGGGTTCCGGAACCCTATTTAGGGTTTCAGAAACCCAAATTAGGGTTCCGGAACCCTATTTAGGGTTTCAGTAACCGAAATTAGGGTTTCAGTAACCCAAATTAGGGTTCCGGAACCCAAATTAGGGTTTCAGTAATCCAAATTAGGGTTCCGGAACCCTATTTAGGGTTTCAGTAACCCAAAACAGGGTTTCGGAACCCTATTTAGGTTTTTTGAAACCCAAAACAGGGTTCCGGAACCCTATTTAGGGTTTTTGAAGCCCAAACTAGGGCTCTGGAACCCAAGTTGGGTTTCTGAAACCCTAATCAGGGCTTCTGGAACCCTGTTTGCAGGTTTACAAACCCAAAATAGGGTTTCAAAAAATTCCCCCCCCCCAGAATCCGGCTGGGGGGGGAATTTTCTCCGAAAATCGGGCCTGGGGGGAAATACCCCCCCCCCATTCCCCCCCAACTACATGTATGGCTACAATACAATTGTTTGTAAACTGCAAATTTATTGATGCTGTATCGCACACATTCGCGTTTATTCACCAATTTTTACTCAAAATTCATCTGTTTTTGACTACGTAGCTCTAAATTTTCTGGCTCAGACTACAAACTTGATTAACTACCTACTAACCATAACTAACTGTAAACTAAAAGCGTTGAAGGAATTTACTACTAACTACAATGTACTGTACATAACTTCTGTGCTTAGGAATCAAAAATCTTAAAATAATCAGGCTCTTAACGCGCTATATAAGGTACCGGTGCGATGCAGGTTACTACCACAGTGCCTGACTGTAGGCCGAGTTACAAACTACAACTGGATGTGGTACCCCTAAAGCTACCTTAGTTTATAAATGTATGACTTCAATGGTTACAAAAGGAAAAATACAATTTGATGCCCTATTCTTATAGAAATAGTATAATTGGATGTCATACAAATAAAATCGCGCTAAACTTACGCTTACGGACTGTGAAATTGAAATAGTCTATCCATACATTTAACAGGTTATCCGCCGAAGAGGTAGGGGGTTTGGTTTGTCTGGCGCCGGCCGGGGGGGGGGGGGGCGGGGTCTGAGCCCAAATTCTAGGGAGGGGGTTGGGCACTAAAAGCCGCTCAAAAATCGCAATTTTTTGGCTAAAATCTAAATCGAAAATTTGGGCTGAAATACAGCTAAAAAGTGCTGTTTTACAGGCGATTTTGGCAATTTTTGTGTCTGAAAATTTGCTAAAAATGACTTGCCTGGAAAATCGGAGGGGTGGGAGTCACAAAAATCGTCTCAAGGGAACCCCATCGGCGGGGGGGTCTGGCCTAAGTCGGGTGGGGCAGACCCCCCAGACCCCCTGTTGAGTCTATCATTGATGTTGATGTTTTAATAGTCAAAATCGTAAGCATTTTGCTCTATGTTTGAATTTGTTAGGTTCTGGCATTGCAACAGTACTTCTGTTGCGTCATTATACCGAAGTATACGTACTTCCATCCAGATTCCACATAATTCTGAAGTCATTTTGAAAAAAAACACTGTTTTAGGGCAATCTCTGAGGGGAATGGGAAGGGTAAGCCATACGCAAACTGGAAAAACGCACAAAGTTTCGATGGTTTCAATAGTCAATAAAGCTTTTAACTTGTGTAAAAAGTCTGTGAGTGGAATTGAAACTCATCTCCCGTTGCTGTCTGCATTATACAGTATAGATCAAAAAAAATGTCCCATCGCTTTTTCGGCCTTCACTCAAACGTTTCGTTCTCAGTCACTTCTTTACCGATTTGGCTCAAATTTTCAGCAAAAATTAACAACATGGTTGGCTAAATATTCTGCAAGTGTGGTGCCAAAATTCCGACTCATACTGGTTTTATGATCCGAAAACTAGGAATGAGGGTGGTCCACGCAAATTTATTTTTTTTCGGTAATACAAGGAGTACAGTTCTGAAACTTGCAGGAATGATTGGTGTTGATATTGGGCATAACATACTAAGCGGGCAGCCCTGTAGCTCAAAGGGCACTAAAATGGGGGAATTTCAAAAACATGAGTGAAAATCCCATAGTTAAGAAATCTGCACCTTCTAGAATCAAAGCACTGAATCTGTTGTTAATCAACATAGATTGTAGCAGGAAGTTCGACAAATAGATGAACCTGATATTTAAGCTCTGTTCCACACCATAGTAACCATCCCTGCAGCTTTTTTTGAAAATTGAAAATCTTTAGAATCGTCATTTTGCTGGTTTTACGAAGAAAAGTCATATTTCGTCATGTTTTTGAAATTCTCCCATTTTAGTGCCCTTTGAGCTACAGGGCTGCCCGCTTAGTATGTTATGCCCAATAGCAACACCAATCATTCCTGCAAGTTTCAGGCCTGTACTCCTTGTATTACCGAAAAAAATTAAATTTGCGTAGACCACCCTCATTCCTAGTTTTCGGGTCATAAAAGCAGTATGAGTCGGAATTTTGGCACCACACTTGCAGAATATTTAGCCAACCATGTTGTTAATTTTTGCTGAAAATTTGAGCCAAATCGGTAAAGAAATGACTGAGAACGAAACGTTTGAGTGAAGGCCGAAAAAGCGATGGGACATTTTTTTTGATCTATACTGTATAACAGTTTTCAATGCTTCAAACCTTCGATCTGACAGTTTTACAGCGTAGTATGAAAACGTAGTTAGTATATTTTCGAAAATTGTAGTATAAAGTAGTATAATTTTGAGCCGGTGGTAGTATCCTGTACTGGCTAGCACCTGGCAACACTGGTGCTAGGCCAATCCTAGTCTACATTCTTTCTGAACTTTCTGAAGCTCCACATCAGGTTTAGATTTGAAACCTCCACAACAAACAAATACAAGTCAAAATAAAAATAAACCAGTTGTTTGAAAAAGAAATAATTTCACTTCCCCTCCTAGCTGAAACGCTAGCCCATATGATAAACTATCGGCATCAAAGGCACAAGGAAAAAGAGAAGAGAAGTTTCGACAAAGAAATCAAGTCAATTTATTTAAGTTTTGATTTTGGCCCGCTTTCTCGTGGTCGTGCTGGCTGAAGCAATTTGACTAGGACAGGAGGAAAAATCGCAACAACACTCCATGTTCGAACGAAAATTGCTGGCCATCAATTTTAAAAGGAGAACAATTCTCCTTTCTACCTGTCTAACATTCGAAAAGTAGATCAACAATTAGAACGACTTGTAATGTAAGGTGGAAATTTTTGTTTGTATTTCATTTGACAATAATTTGAAAACAGGAACCGTTAAAATGCTTCTCTTCTTAGCTCAACTTTACACTGTTTTAGCTACCTGTCAGAGAAGAAAACTACACTCAACTTATCAGTAATCACAAACTGATTAGGTTATCTTCTCAAGCCGGTAAAGTTCACCGGTTATTATCCTCTTTTATGGCGGTGTAAGGCCCTGTGGCAGTCCACTGACCTTTCACCTCTATGTACCTTCGTTTTATACTGTATCCGCGTTTCTCTCATGCTTGTAAACTCAATTTTGTGTTGTGTTGTGCGACAAAAGTTCGTTCGTTAAAAAAGCCAAACTGAAACCAAATTTTATGAAAAACAGTTCGACGTTGCGTAGATTAATCTACGCTAGTTTGGCGTCGCCATTGTGTGCGCCGAATCGATGCTTCGATTTTACAACAAATTAGGCGGTGAGGACTAGGGATGCAAATGGTACCCGGTAGAGTGCGAACAATACCTAAAAAACCCAATACCCCAATACCCAATACCCAATACCAATACCTGAGACCCCCAATACCCCAATACCCAATACTTGCGTGGCTGAGTCAACAATTTCATTTCAGTGGACAGGTACATTCTAGTTGTGTACACAAGATTTTTGGCACTGCGATTAAAATTTTAAGAGGCTGGTTGGGCCACTGCCCAAGCAGGGCGAGAAAATTTTGAAAAATTAGCCTTTCAGAAAGCATTTAGAAGCCGTTTTAGGCGTAAAGTTAGCAGAAATTAACAATTTTGGTACTTAATATTTCGTAATTCAGTGGTGTTTCTGACTTTCAATTTTCTTAACTCGGTCGAAATTGTGTGCACCTATTGATTGCGCAGTATGCTAACAAGAAAACATGACAGTTCTGCATGTACTTCACTTTATCGGGAGATGGGTAAACTGAAACAGACGTCATCTTAGCGGGAGGGGTCCCCTAAAAACGACGCAAGGCGATTTTGGGGGAGGGGGCTCCGAAAAATCGGGATTTTGGAACGACGTCGTTTATGGACGGCTCCTTAATGCGAAAACAGCTGACTAAACCGAATCATCGATCAACTTCTTTGATTTTTTCAGATGAATTTTTCAGGTCAACATCGATTTTTCTCTATTTTTAATTGTCCAGTTTAGTATTAGGTATTGGGGGGTGAAAACCCCAATACCCAATACCCAATACCTGGAAAACACCCCAATACACCCAATACCCAATACCCAATACCCAATACCAGTTCGCACTCTAGTACCCGGTATTATTTGGTATTTTCAAGGTATTTGGTATTATTTGGTATTTAGTATTTTTTAATATTTTTTAATGCCAAATAATATTTTTAATACTATAATATGCATGGTATTTTTTAATACCAAATAATACCAAATAGTTCAAACAACTAAATAATTAAACGATAAACGGTGCATATTTTGCGACTGTATACCATGTGAGACTGTTCTGTTCAGAGTTTTCTAATTTACTAAAAGTTTAAGAATGCAGATAAGCAGAAGAAAACGTCGCTTTACCGTTTCTTGAGAGAGAAAAGTTTATCCGACAACCTACTAAGCATAACAACAGAATACAATATAAAAACACAACGAAAAATAATCCAACCAGATCAGAGGGAGGGCTGGGCCGTTTGTCCGGCTTCTAAAGCCCTACCCTTCAAGAACTTACTCACATCCAAATTCTGGATGCGATTTTTAAAAACAGAGACTGTGCGTACATTTACAGTTTCCATGGAGAGGCTATTCCAAATGCTAATAACACGGTTAGCAAAAAAGTTTTTGCGAATATCTAAGTTTGTGCGTTTTACAAACAACTTTAAATTGTGGCCACGGGTAGTCTTTGACAAACTAAAATCAAAAAACCGTTCCCTGGGCAAGTCGACCAGTCCATTAAGTATCTTGTACACCATAACGAGGTCACGGATCAAACGACGTTCTTCAAGTGACTTTAGATTTAAAATGGTTAGACGTTCAGTGTACGACTTACTACTCATTCCAGGCAGGCGACGGGTAAACAAACGCTGTACTCTTTCAACTAAATCAATATCTTTCAAAAGAAAAGGGTTCCAAACTTCGGTGGCGTACTCTAATTTAGATCTTACAAAGGTTTTGTATAAACGTAATAAAAACTGTTCTTCACGATTCTGGAAAGTTCTATAAATCAAATTTACGGCTGCGAAACCTTTGGAAGCAACATTACAACAGTGAAGAGAAAATTTTAGATCAGACGAAACAGTTACCCCAAGATCAGAAACACTAGATACAGCCGGCAAAAGTGATTCATTTACGGAGTACTGTGAACGCACATTACCGTAACCGAGGTGTAGAACAACGCACTTTTGTATTGCTACTGAAAGCTGCATTTGAGTCGCCCATTGATATACACGAGCAAGGTCAAACTGAAGGAACGTATTAATTTGCCCTTGCGGTACAGAAAAATACAACTTAGCATCATCTGCATAAAGCTTAATTTGAGAATAACGCAAAACATTTTCGAGGTCGTTAATATAAATCAGAAACAAGACAGGACCCAATAAACTACCTTGCGGAACCCCTGAAATAACTGTAGACTTAGTGGAGTGAGCATCATTCTCAATACAGACAAACTGCTTACGGTTTGTGAGGTAGTCTTTTATCCAAGCCAAGAGTAAACCAGAAATTCCTACCGATTCTAATTTAGAGCACAGCTTGTTATGAGAAACGCTGTCAAAAGCTTTAGCAATATCCAAATAAATTACATCAACAGTTTGTCGGTTATCAATTGCTTCCGTCCAATCATTCAAGCACATTAAAAGTTGGGTTACAGTAGAACGCTTTGAAAGAAAACCATGTTGAGAGTCTGTAATCAAATGATTGAGTCTTAAATGGTCAACTATTTTAGCTCTAATGATTGATTCCATTACTTTACTACATGCACAAAGCAAACTAATTGGTCGGTAATTTTTTACCTTAGAAAGTAAACCTTTTTTGTGCAAAGGTGAAACCTTAGAGATTTTCCACTCTTCAGGCACAGTACTGGAAGCAAAGGAAAGACTTAAAATGCGCTCAAGAGGCTTAGCTACTTCTGCAGCTATATTTTTAACAAAAACTGTGGTATATTATCTGGGCCTGAAGATTTCTTAGGGGCGAGTTTTAGAATATGCTCAAAAACAGTTTGCACATCAAAAGTCACATGGCTAAGAACACTATTACAGATTGAGCCAGAAGGAATTGACACACCGTCATCAGGTATAAACACAGATACAAAAAAATTATTGAACTCGATAGCTTTCTCGATAGGCTTTATCAAAATACGGTCATCCTCAGTGCACAAAGCAGGAATTTCTGTTTTGCATGTTAGCTTGGACTTTACGAAACTCCAAAAACGTCTGTCCGACCCTGAATTCAGTACCTTTAGTTCAACAGAATGCTCATCTCTACGTTTCAGACGCCTAGATTCGGCTGCAGCCTGCAACCAGCTTCGACGTTTCTCCTCTGAACGATCATTTTTATACAAGTCATGTAGATTCCGTTGCCTCTTATGCGACTTACGAGTAGCACAGGACCAGGGTGTGTAATGAGTAGGAAGTCACATAAAGGTACAAATGACTCAATACAAAACATAAGAACGCCAGAGAGAAAACCCCAAAACTGGTTTACATTAACAAATTTATCAAAATTACTAACCCAATCAATGCCACTCAAATGCATGTAAATAGACTCGCAATCTGCTCTACTATAGTTACGGTAAGTTCGTTTTTCTTTGACAGTTACATTAAAATCGAAAGGCCCAATAGCTCCTTTAATTCTATAATGGTCTGAGTTACAGAACGGTGAAACAACTTTTACACCCGTTACAAGGCCAGTTTCGTTAGACAAAACCAGATCAAGAATGTTACCTTTGATATGAGTTGGTTCAAGTACATGCTGTTCCAAATTGCTTTCAAGAGTAAAGTTATAAAAAGCGGCGTTCGGACCTTTTAACGCAATTACCGAGTCATCCCATCTTATATCAGGATAATTAAAGTCGCCTAGAATTACACAGGGTAAGTTCTTATCGGTGCAACCCTACAAATGATCCACAAGACATTCAGTGGACTGATGAAAAGCCGCACTGGGAGTACGGTAAACTAAGCCAACCCTTAAAAAAGGTCGGTTCCGGCCACGCGCATACAAGTTGACCCATATAGACTCAAAATACTCATTCGTGTAAGTCTGGTCTGTAACGTAATCAAAATTATTTGGAATAAGCAACATAACTCCACCCCCACGTTCATGGCCAACCGTCCCTCGATCTGAACGAATAATACTGTGTGTTAATAGAACACGGTCAAAAAGCGAATTAGAAATATCCCCCGTCAACCATGTCTCAGTAACGCCTATGATAGCACCAGTGTTAGACCAAGTATCATACGAAAAATCAGTAATTTTACATTTGCTTGTTATGCTCCTAGCATTAAACAACAAGAAATTAACGAAAACCCTGGAGCTAATTAGGCCGCCGGACGAGACAAGTTTGACTGAGGTCTAGTTATGATCAAGCCGTTTCGAATCACTAAGTCCTCACCGTTCTTGCGTCGTTCAGCAACTTCGCGTCTAAGGGCCGCATCACGCGTTCGCTCTCGTTCGGTTAAATCGGGTCTTACGAACGGTCGAAAACCGAGACCCTGCAGGTCCTGGTCAGAGCGCATACAGCCGCCAGCCTTGTACAGAAAAGAACGCCGATGATTTGGCTTATGTTCGTGAAAGAAAAGCTTCAAGATGCGACCCTGTGGCTGGCGCTTACTGCCATCCCGGAAGACAGCTACGACGCTCTCAGGCGGAATGCCTACCTTGGCACAGTAGACATCCACCTTTTCTCGGTCGGCCACCTCTTGACTGCCGTCATCATTCTGCGACTCAGGCCAACCCACCACCACCAAGTTGTTCTTTTTCGCCTGCTTCTCCAGCAGCTCCGTAGCCACTTCTGTGGCTGCTCTGGTGGCGGCCTCCGTGGCAGCAGTAACTGCAGCTGCCGTCACGCGCGTTAGCAGAGTCTCCAGAAAGTGCTCAGGGAATGCGGTAGGTGAGGCGACACGAGTAGTAGGAGAACGAATCATGGCCAGCTGACTCTCCAGATCGGCTATTCTGGACCACAATTCCGAGATGTTCGGCTTTGGACACTGACCGCAATGCAGCTGCACCGATGGTAGATGAAGTGCTTGCGCGAACTGTTTCTTAAAGTTCTGTCCTCCGGTAGCACATTTGTAACACACAAACAAGTCACAGAACGCGCAGCTATACACATCATCGGTCTCTTTGAAGTCGCTCTGACAGCCACGGCACTTCTTGTTGGGAATAGGGGTAATGGACCGACAAGCATCTCCACTTGGACCCGTGCCAAGGATGCGTTCAGCAGTAGGAGGAGGATTCGAAATTGAAACTGGAGAACGAGAGAGCATGATGACGATTTAAACCAGCCAGAAGCAGTTTACAGTTGCAGTTGATTAATAGTACCAATTCGATGGTACAATGTTTCTGAGCGACAAAAGAACAAAGAATTCTGACCAGTTTAGCTTATAACAATCACTCATGGAAAACTCTTATAAAGTGCAGGTTGGTCTTAATGAACATAACTACTCCGCTTTGGGGCAGTCCATAAACGACGTCGTTGCAGATCGGGGAGGGGGTCGGCTGAAATGCGACGATAGACGACACGCCAGGAGGGGAGGGAGTTAGCGCTTTTTTCGGAGTTCTAGGGAACTTCGATTGTATTATTTTCAAATTGAGTACATTCTGGCAAAGGTTTTTTACATACAGAAGAGCTTCCCAGAGAGTGTAGGGATTTATTCTATTGAATGCGCAGTATGGTAACAACAATTTAAATGACAGTACTGTATGTACTGCACTTTTAATGGGGGGGTAAGTCGAAAACGAATCGCCTTAGGCGGAGGGGGTCCCGATGAAACGACGCAATGCGATTTTGGTGGGAGGGGGTCCGAAAAATCGGGATTTTGGAACGACGTCGTTTATGGACGGGCCCTTTATCGAGACCGAGCCTAGACCGCAAACATCACAACGTGCTTGCCCATTTCCGGAGTCAGTGAAAAACCACCAAATTCTACTCGTTTTCTTTCTTGGCATGACTAGATTTCTTTTAGATGCAACAAAAACTCTTCCACTGAGGCAAAACTTATATATTTTAGCTGAAAAGGCAAAAAAGTATGACTTTGCGCTCATTCCAAACAGCTAGCGACCTGTTTATCAACTATTTGGTATTATTTGGTATAGAAAATACCATCTGGTATTTGGTATTTGGTATTTTTGATACCATTTGCATCCCTAGTGAGGACGAAAAGAAAATACTGAAATCTTTTAGGCACAAAAATATCTACACAGAGTAGAAAGAAAGGCAGTCAATCAACCGATGACAGTCTTAAAGTGAGTAACCGAATCTTGTATCATTTGGCTTCGGTAGCAGGCGGTTATAAAGTTATTCTTGCTTATCACTCCGTCATTGTCGACGTCCAATTGCTGAAAGTTTGGATAGTTATTCATTTTTGTTTCCAGTGCGCTGCTGATGATCAAACTATTCATTCGATTGAGTTCTTGGAAACAAGCCAACCTATAGAGTGAAATCTGTAAATTTGAGCAAGTCTTTAGAATCAACAGCTAATTTTGTTGTAAAACGAAAAAGCAGCTCTTTCTAACTAAGTTTGCAAAGTTCCGATTCGTGTCTTACCCGGGTACACTATTTAGATTTCTTTTTTTCGGTCTGGCACTTAACGCCGTTTATCGTACAGGTACCTAGGCTAGTGGCACCATTTATGGTACCTTACCCCCACGTTCGGGGGACTGTGGTGGTACCATATATGGTGCCGGTACCGTAAAACTTCAAATAAAAGTGCACGCTCTAATAGTATCGCCCTTCTAATAATAGCGCTCCCACGCGCACTACTATCAACGCTTTGTACGTGTTTCCAATGTAGAATACTGTCCCTTTGAGACAATTTCCTTTGATTAAGCTTGCAAACATTAGTCAGACCAAGACTCATATAAAGATTGCTTGTGTTTAAGACAAAAATAGCCTGTATTTTCAGAAAAATGAGGATACTTGAGATGGCCAATGTAGCATTGAAATAATAAACGCGCACGCTGCAGTAATAGCGCCCCCAAAAGCAATCTATGAAAAAATAATAGCGCAGTTCTATTATTAGAAGTTTTACGGTATATGGTGACGGTACCATATACTTTAGTGCCACTAGGCTAGGTACCAGTACCATATATGGTGCCATAAACCCTATGACCATAAACGCCGTTTAGTGCCTGAGGGTTTTTGCTGGCCAAAATCCTAAATGCCAATTAGTGTACCTGGGTTAGAGACCTGCACAGGCCGCCTTTTTCACGGCCCGGCCCGGCCCGGCCTGTTCCGGAAAACCCAATTTTTGCGGCCCGGGCCCGGCCCGGCCCTTATGAAAATGCAATTTTTGTGGCTCGGCCCGGCTGAAATCCTCTAAAAATCCTCTGTAGGGCGACCAGGCCCGGCCCGTGCAGGTCTCTAACCTGGGTACTGTGTTCAATTCAGCATTCTTCTCTCCGGTACCGCTACGTAAGGGGGCGTGCAAAAATTACGTAATGGTATTTTTGCCCATTTTCGGACCCCCCTCCCCTAATTACGTAATAATTTGGCTACCCCCCGAAATTTCAATTTTTTGAAGAGTTAGAGCCGAAAATTTTCCGTTCAATTCTATGTAAAATGACGTTCTTATTAAAATAGCATCTGTATACAGTAACAATTGATAATTTTCTTAGTTTTCTTTATTGATGAGCTACAACTACAATGTACGTACATGTACGTATAGTCTTAGTTTTACATAGAAGCCATCATTGGATGGCGTCTTGTCAAAGATGAAACCAAAGTGTTTTATACTGGATTTTAATGCTGCTTCAATATTGCTTGACTGATAACCGATAGTCATAAACCAGAGTTCGTGCGGGACCCGAAAAGTCAGGGAATTTGATGTCCAGTCAGGGAAAAAATTGATAGCAGTAGAATCCTCTCTCGCCCAAAGGGCCCTGTCAGAGCTTTACACACCACCCTTTTGAAAATGGGACTTCTGACTTTCCACAACTACTACAACTTGAAATTTTGCCCTCAGAATACCGTTTCAATGCGTTTTTCAGAGCCAATTTTTAAAAATTCTGACCCTTGTTAGAATGTGCTCACTCTGATTGGTAGGGGAAATTTGACTTTGTTCAACGAATTTTGCTCGGAAAAAGCCGCACGAACCCTGTAAAAGATCGAGTCGATAAGTGTTATTCCCTTATAAACTCTTAATAAGATGTCAAAGGTCACTCTTGCCATTTAGCATTTGAAAAATTGGAAAGCCCTGTAGCTACCTTCTCTAATCTAAACGTTCGTCTAAGTGAAATCGAGAAAATTTAAGCCCAATGGCTTCAAATCGAGACTAGAAGTACATGTACTCCCCACCGTAATGAATAGTAATCTTTCGGCGAACCCCCCCTCCCTCCTCATGCCACTACGTAATTTTTGTACGCCCCCTAAGTGCCAGTACCATGTGCTGTTAAGTGCTCGACTGTAGGCTAAACTAAATATTAAAATTTGAAAGACCTTGAAAATATAGTCGGTGTGTTCCCGTATGCTCTCTTCAGTTAGGGGCGGTCGACAGAACCTTCCCATCATGAAGCAGATAGCCCGAACCATTTTGTTCAGTTCAGTCCAACTGATAAAGCCGCGGCTTTTTCTGTCATACAGTTGATAGACCCATTCCAGCTGCTCGTCCATGCTGCCTCTCGACAGCACCGACAAAGCCGTCACGAACTCCTAAAACCATTCTGCACCTTTTTGTCACTTAATTGCATAAGCAGTACATGGTATCTGTTTATCTTCGTTCGTTCGTTCGTTCGTTCGTTCGTTCGTTCGTTCGTTCGTTCGCTCGTTCGCTCGTTCGCTCGTTCGTTTGTTCGTTCGTTCGTTCGTTCGTTCGTTCGTTCGTTTGTTCGTTCATTCATTCATTCGCTCGTTCGCTCGTTCGTTCGTTCGTTCGTTCGTTCGTTCGTTCGTTCGTTCGTTCGTTCATTCGTTCATTCGTTCGTTCGTTCGTTCGTTCGTTCGTTCGTTCGTTCGTTCGTTCGTTCGTTCGTTCGTTTGTTCGTTCGTTCGTTCGTTCGTTCGCTCATTTGTTCATTTGTTCGTTCGTTCGTTTGTTTGTTTGTTTGTTTGTTTCGCCGGTTCGGTTCCCGTTTCCCTTCCATTTACTTTCCATTTGTGCATGTTATGTTAAAATTTGAGTGCAATTGATTGACGAACAGTTACAGGAAGGCGAAACCCCGAATAGATAAATAGGCTACCCTGTTCAATCGCCAATCGATATCTTTTATTCTGTTTGAGCAATTTTAGCTGAAGAGTCCGATTTTTTACGATTTTGGAATTTTTCGCTGAGAGCCTTTTTGTCATTTTCCCTAAAGAGTGAAGTGATATCCTTCCCTTCAAAAGCACATACTGAGGCTGCCCCAGGTACAGTGCGTAAAATAAAACCGTGTGTTGTGTTCTCAAGCTTTTCATTAATATTTTTGGTAAAAGCACATCCCTATACATACAGTAGTAGCAGCAAACCTCAAAATTAATATGTCCATTGTTGTCCGAATCAAAGGTATCAAAAACGTAGTCGGCATAAATAGTCGGGTCTCCGTGTGGAAAAAGCGAAGTGAAAATATTGTGAAGTGCATGTCGTTCTACCACGCCGGAGGGGCAATTTTCCTTGAAAGACCGATAAATCACTTGCACTTCTTTTCTGCTGAATTTAGTGGCATTCACCACATCCTGTAAACTGGAGGGACGGTCGTACTTGCACGCTTGACTGTCGGCAAAGTCTTTCAAATCTTCCAATTCCTTCTCTAAAAATTCGTTGTTGGCCATTAGTTAGTAGTTTACATTATAACGTGTGTCACGGCGGGCCCGGCACCCGTGGAAGCGGTGTGTTTGTGGGTTCAAAACCTGTCGAGGCGATGGGAAGTAGCGGGCACAAAGCCCAACCCAGACCGTCGAAAGTCAGCAATGGCAAGTAGATAAATGGGGACCAAACCTTAGCTGTCTTGCACACACCTACCCAAAAGGGGAGGGTTGTTGTTAAGGAAGCTGCCGGACTTTGTGTCTCTTCCTGCTCTATATCAGTTGGCTACTCCTGGTCCGAAAAGACAAAAAGTTACAACAACAACAACCCGGTTGAAAGGCTCTATCGGGTGTGAGGAGCTGTCGGAAAGGAATGCAGCTGAAACAAATTATTACTTACTAACGTCACCACTGACTTCGGTGCCCATAACCTTCTCCCTGGCCAAAGAAATGAGGAAGTGCCAGAATTTGAGCATTAGGAAAGACCGACGCAGCTTTTCCAATTGTAAAGCAAGTGGCAATATTGGTCTGCAGCCCAGCTCAGAAGCACCTGTTGCTCCGTTCTGTAGACTGGAGGAGGCCGGGCTAGGCGGCCCGGCAACCCAATTTATTATTGACAAACCATGGCCCGGCAAAAAACAAACACAAGCGAGCGAGGGCGTTTGCCCAGCTAATTTATGAGCCACAAAACGGACGATAGAGACAGTTGTTTGTGACTGGACTAGACGTTCTGTCTCTGAGCTATTTATATTTGCTTCGTATCTGGCTTACCATCTGACAACTGCGCAACGTCCGAATAAATCAGTGGAAGAATATCTATTGCACGTTTCGTTCGATAATTATGCTGCATTTTTGGGGACTGAGAAATTTTTTGCTCAAGTTTCTGTATGTACGTATTAGTGATGTAAAATTATGGAATTTGAATTTCAATTCAATTACAATTAAATTATGGGCTCAGTTTTAATTTCAATTAAATTAAATTAAATTAATTGAAATAGTTTTCCATTATTTTCAATTACAATTATATTTTCAATTAAATTATGGAACCTCGGAGAATTTCAATTATGCAATTTTTTTCAATTATTTTTTCAATTTTTTGAAAATTGTTGTATTTTTGCTGTTAAAAGACAGTGACAGTGACCCAGGACTTCGAAAAATCTCCATGTAAAAGCTAAGAGACACCTGGTTAGCCTGCTGCATATAATCAGGCAAGCAAAAATTTGCCTTTTAAAAACGCATAAAATGGCATTCTGGGGAAACTTACAATTAGTTCACTATTTACTATACTGTATATCGAAAGGTTTTCAGCATTTTTGAGCAACATCACATCCTAGTACCCTCGCCAAAAAGGGGTGCAAACCCACCATACATCCAAAAATCACTGTTTTGGCTTTTATAAACAACAAAATTAAGAGCAGAGCATAAAATATTGCAAAACAAAGTGAGGTCAGTACAAAGAGGTGACAAACCCTAAATAGGTTTTTGTTTGAAGTCACTAGCGCCTCTAATACTTACGCATTTCCTTACATTCACCACAGGAAATAATTGAAAATATAATTGAAATTCCAGGCGAATTTCAACTAAATTACAATTAAATTATGGCACAACTTTTGAATTTCAATTAAATTAAATTAATTGAATTGAAATTAAAACGGGCCAATTATGCGAATTTCAATTACAATTAAATTAATTTTTTACATCACTAGTACGTATGTAAATATCTTGTGACCCTCAAAACGAAATGGTCGATCTATCTACTTCGGCCCCTTTCGCTGTCACTGGAGCAAGTTTTCATTGTAATTCTACAGAATTTTTTACAAATTCATATCTTAAGAGCCAGTCTCTGATTCGATCGAGTCTTGCTTCTTACCCCTATGTCAGTTGAAAATCGAACTTTCGCGTGGAGTGCTGTGCGTTGATGCACTAATAGACATTCATGAGTTATGAACATCAGTTCTTTGCTGTATTTGAACCCAAATTTACGATTTTTGACGATTTTTATCCGAAGAGCCGGTCGAACGGCCCAGCCGTCCCCTTGATCTGCCTGTTATTGTTCTGTTCGGAGTTACTGAATAAACTAAACTAAACTAAACTAAAGAATTGCGATTTTTGCGCGTTTTTAGAGCCCAACCCCAGCCTAGAAATTGGGCACAGACCCTCCGGTCGGTGCCAGGCCAGACCAGTGTGGTGCATTTTGCAATTCTGGAACTAGGTAAAGTAATACTAGGTAAAATGATCGGACCACAAACTAGGTAAAGTAATACTAGGTAAAAAGTTCGGGCTGCAAACTAGGTAAAGTAATACTAGGTAAAGCCATTGAAAACTAGGTAAAACTAGGTAAACCATTCAAATTATTAAATTATGCAGAAATAGATTATTTAGTCGAATAGTAATATTTCACACATTTTTACTTAAGAGGAGATAAATAGATGAAAAAACGAATTTTACAGACGACCAAGTGCAATTCAGAGCAAAGAGATTCAGTTTGTTTAAACAACAACTCAACCAGGAATCAAGGCATTCTAACATTCTGCAGAGCAATCTTCTTGTTATACAACAAGAACACTTTAGCGTTCAATAGTTCTGGTTTCACTCGAGTTTTCTTGCCAAATTCTCCTATTCAGCCTAATCCTTAGCCTACACGGTCGAGTAAATTTCCAGCTTTTTTGCTTCAGGTTTACATTTAGGATTGCAACACTGAGACTTAGCCATAGATTCAGACTAAGCCTTTGCGCTAACCTCAGGCTTGGGGTCTAGGGAAAAGTGGTAACTGCGCACATATTAAATTGGCGCAAAATTCAGCGGTCGGCGGCGAGCCGATCGATAGTTTGCGTGTACTGTATGTAGCTTTGTATAGGTAACTAGGTAAGGGATTTTACCTAGTTTACCTAGTTTCTTAGAATTTTCAACTAGGTAAAGTAAAACTAGGTAAAACACTGTGTCCGGAAACTAGGTAACGTAATACTAGGTACTTTTCTCGAAAAATAACTAGGTAATACTAGGTATACCTAGTTACCTAGTTACCTAGTTAAAAAGTGCACCACACTGGGCCAGACCCACAACACCAGTGTGGTGCACTTTTTATCTAGGTAACTAGGTAACTAGGTATACCTAGTATTACCTAGTTATTATTTGGAAAAAGTACCTAGATTTACTTTACCTAGTTGCTGGTAACTCTATTTTACCTAGTTTTACTTTACCTAGTTTTAAATCCACATAACTAGGTACTTCTAGGTAAAACAAGTTTACCTAGTTTGACATTTTCAGTTTTATTTGGCTTTTTCAGTCAGCAAACCTTCAAATTTCCAGCTTTCCCACGATTACAGTGGCCCAGAGAATGAATTTCTGACTTATTTGATCAATAAAATACAATTATTTACTGGAAATGTGTCAAATTTCGTAAATTTTAACTCCGCTAACTTCATCTCATTGTTCTATTGAACCAAAAATAATATTTTGATCTGATTTCGAGCGTTGAGGTTTACCTAGTATTACCTAGTTTTTCTGCGCTTTACCTAGTATTACTTTACCTAGTTTCTTAGCTGAGAACTTTACCTAGTATTACTTTACCTAGTTTTTTATGTGACAACTTTACCTAGTATTACTTTACCTAGTTTCAAATTTTCAAAATGCACCACACTGCACAACACAACCCTCTTCCTCGTTCGGCGGGTGGCCTATTCTTTTCACTCTATTTAATACGGAAATATATGTCACCTTTTTGAAAATATTCTCACGCGCGTCCCCGTCAACGATAAACAAAGTATTCATTGCGTACACTAGTGTTTCAAGTGTAGAACAATTGTGAGATAGTTTTCATTTGACAGAATGCGATATCTTTAGGTTCCTGTTAATGTTCTTGTACCTCTCCTTCCTATTTACGTACATAATCCAGCTCGAAACGACTATACTTCATGCGGAATACAATCCCGAAATCGTGAATAAGTCAAATTCGGAGTGCAAAAAAGCAATGATGAATTTGCACAAAACTTTGCAGGCGTGCGAAACAAAACGGCGTTTAATTCGGGTTTTGGGAATCAAAGACGAATTCGAATTTGCAAAGGCTGGGAACTAGGCCCGAAAGTCCTGAAATTTGCAGGTCTGGTAAACAATCCGTTTGGGCAAAACTGCCAATTCTCAGTCACCTGCCGAACTCAAGGGAGCCGGGATATTGTGATATTGCAGAACTGATGTGAACAAAAGTGCGAATCAAGTGACATTCGGGCCCACATAAAAGGGCCACGAATTAGGTTTGATTCGCAAATGAATCATGACGAATTAATGACGACACATATGTTCTCCGAATTAAGCGGTAGCCGCGAAGGAGATATCAGATAGGCCTACTCATACGGCAAAATTGGTAGCTATCTTTCGGAAGGTGACCTGTAAACGTTTTTTTACATTTTTCTTCGTGAAGATAATCTGTAGGGAGACGGTGTCCTGGGGTTTGGACTTGAATGAACACTGATCTTTCTAGGTGTGCTCAGGGCAATTGTCCGCCGATTCACACTTGCGCGCTAATGTAGAGACGTACTTTTATGGCGAGTTTCCTTAAGAGCTGAGTTGAGTGTTAAAGTCATCTATTCATTTGAACTTTAATTCCATACCTATAACTCAAGCGACAGTTAAAGCTTAGGCTTATGTTCATGGCGGGTTTCTTAGGCTTAGGCCTAGATTCAGGCTTATGTTCAGGCTCAGGCCTAGGCTTACAGGAAAGCAAATCTGATGAAGACTGTTTCTGGGGGTAATAGGCTGATAATAGAGGTTACAAGCCCAGAACACAGACCGAAAAAGCGTAATCTGAGGAGGTAAAGCTATATGTAGCATATAATAATTAGACGTTGGTGAATCTATAATAATTTGCATGTCGGGAGTAGTCTCTTTATTACCAAATTTGGTCGTCATTCTAACTACATGCAATTTGGGTGCTCAACCATCATACTCGAAGAAGGGTAATATCGAATCGGCGCAAAGTTAATCGGCGCAAAGCGCAAAGTGGCGCAAATTTTTCAGTGGTTGCGTGTACATCTAAGATACGGTAGCCCGCTAAATTTAAATTCTATTGTCCCTCTTCTTAATTTGTCGTTGCAAAAATGATGATTGTCTCAGGACCATTTCTCATTCGCAATATGCACTGTATTTAACCTTCAAGGACTCAAGTTAATGCGTTAATTACTTTATTAATTACTATTAATTGTTGTTAATTACTCAAGTTAATATTTCAAGTTAAATACCACTCTGGAATCCATAAGTTTCGTTGCCCACAACAGCGTGGGGTATAGGCCGAGAATAACTTCAGATACATTAGCTCCACCCATTTCCGTCCTTAGAGGAACGGCTTTTTAACATTTGTAAATGAAATAAAGATGAACGAAACGGTACCGTTCGTTGAAGACGAAGTCGGCGTCGATCATAATTGTGCTGGGACGATGACTAGCACGCCTAACAAAGCTACTGCGGCAACAACGTAAGTGTGGTTTTCATAAGTTGGTAAAAGTTAACAATCTCGGTCCCCGGTCTAATCATAGCAAATTCGGGCGGTCCTAAATTGCCCGGATTAATAAGGCAGAGCCGTATGAAAAATGGTTTGCAAATTTCACAGCTCATTTTGGTATTCGTATTCGTAGCCAAGAGAGAACTCGGAGTGACAGGCGCGCGGATCGCTATTACTGACTAGACTATACAACCAATAAAACAGAACAGCGAACGATGTACTGTGAATACGCCTTGGAAATTGTTTTTGAAGTTAAAGTATGCAACTCGTTTGCTAGCGATGTTTGATTTCCCTGATTCTCAAGCGGTAAGCCTGGCGTGTCTAAAAGCGTCCGGTCCCGTGTAAGGAACAACGTAACGTACAGAATACACAGAATAAATAACTCTCTTGATTCGTAAATAAGAAATGTGGTTCGCCGCAGCAGCAACAGTTTCTGTGCTCTCAGATTGCTGGTGAGATTATAATTATAATAATAATATTAAGTCAGTACTTTCCCAGCCCAGCAATACTTTTTTACGTTCGCGTTACCTTCCAAACAAGAAGCTAAGTTAGACTACTAACCAGTTCAAGGCTTTAATGTAAATGATTCCCGGTCCATTCCTCCACCCACGAAATAGCCATTTTTAACCTGAAAAGCTAAGATTGAACCTAGGCCTAAGCTAAAACCAAGGCTTTAATAAAGTCACGGTGGTTGGCGGGTGGGGGAACGGGCTTCCTCCAATGTAAATTAGGGTACTGAACGCACCTGTAAAGTTTTCCCGCATTAGCGTTGGTACCGTAAATTTGCGCTTTGCGCTTTGCGCCGATTACCTTTGCGCCGATTCGATATTACCCGAAGGAGTGGTTACTGGTTTTTGTTTTGTCTGTTTGTTGTTGTTTTGGTTGGGGTGTTGTCTTGATTAGAGTTGTTTCCCAAATTGTATTTTTCGAAAATTTTGTATAAATTCGATCAACAAATTAACGGAACACATTTCGGAAACTGGTAAGTGTCGAAAGCAAGTAATAATTTGCTTTTAAGTTTATCTACTAATCTTAGGTGAATAATAACTGGCCTGCAACTATCTAGTCAGAAGAACTGTTTTTAATTCTATATATTAGGCCACGTGAAACTAGTTTGACCAATACGGTGCTACCGTATCCTGCATTTCACCATATAACCAGCCGATCAAAGCGCGAATTTTGAATTACATGCTTTACTGAAAATCAGAAAACAAGGAATCGACTTTCAGAGACGGATTCATTAGTCTGTACCAGGGCTGTCGGGTCGGTTTTTTCTCGTTTTTTTTCGTTTTTTTCCGAAAAAAACCGGTTTTTTCCTGGGGTTCGGAAAAAACTAAAACGCGGAAAAAAACTCAAGCAAGTTTTTAAAAGAAATAGGCACAATAACTGGTTCAATGCGCTTCAAATGCTTTGAATTTACGTTAATAGAAGCCTTACAAGCATTTTCCTGGCATAACTTAGCTGTTTTTGGCAAAAAATACTGGTACCATTTACAGGCAACTTTTATTATTGTATTTTTGTTGTTTTAAAATCAAATTGCTACTCTAAAAGATGAAATTAGTGCATTTCGTAATGAAACTCACGCTATTTCGTTGAATTATGCTATAAAAAGCGATTGTTAAAAATTTTTTTCTGTCATCTCAGAAAATAACTTTTGGAAAAAAAACCGGAAAAAAACTGGAAAAAACCGAAAAAAAACCGGCTTGAGTTTTTTCCCGAAAACAAACAGCCCTGGTCTGTACAGAACTGGAAAAGGAGCGCAGCGACTTCTGCCTCTGGTGACGCCCTGAACATGAACATTTTATTAGTTATTGGTTCAGCAACATACATGGGCAGGGGGGGTAAGAGGGGTATACCCCTCCCCTTCGGCCGGCCATACCCCCCTCGGCCGTCCATACCACCCCCTCGGCCACCCACCCCCCTCCCGGAGGGAGGAAAATTTCGCTTATTTAAGGCAAAATAGGCGTTTTTTGGCCTTCCCGAGGTCTCAACCCCCCCACCCCCCCTCCGGATTTTTCCGGCCCATGTATGTTCAGCAATACAAGAATAAACTAGCAAAATGAAGGGGCAGGCTGGGCCGTTTGACTGGCTTCTATTGCCCTACCCACTAAATCCAGTATACACATGCACTATTGCCCTATCTAGTTCAAACGTGGACAATTTAGATCGAAACTGATTTACTGACCTAGTATTACAACTTCTCAGGCAAACTGTTCCAGATCTTAACAATTCTATGGGCAAAGAACCCTTTTGTCGTTTTAAGACGAACTGAACGCAAATTAGCGATTTTTGACGATTTTTAGTCGCAAAATTGCGATTTTTTAGCGTTTTTAGTGCCAAACCCCCTCCCAACATTTGGGCTCAGACCGCCGGCCGTGGCCAGACCCCCCAACGCCCCATCCCCCTTTGGCGCAAGACCTGTTACATGTATGCTTATTCTCCAACTGAAGAACCAACATCACAAAACAGCCAATCGTCGGAATAAGACATCAACACTTGTTTACCAGCTTCTTGCAAAAGAAACTCTGCATAAACAGAAACATCAAGATCAACAATAAAATCCACATTACCGCGTACAGCAATACATTATCATGAATCATCCGGTTTTAAAGCACAGCCAATACTTTAATCATTTTCTTTGGGAACGGGGCGCAACAAACAATGGACGCACACGAAACGCTCCACAGTCAAATGCACTAACAGTCATTCAACACACAGCAATCGTGAAACCATGTCCTGCACTCAGGACATTCAACCCATTGCTTACAATTCATCTCATCCTGCTTGAAGCACTGGCCACAGAACTCTGATTCGACCTCACATAATTCTTGGTTTTCATCTTGAACTTTGGGGCGCTTGCTTGGTCCTCTTAGGAAAGAAACTGCGACTTGCACTTGACTTGCTTTGCAACTGCCTTTTTCTGTTTTCCTGAACCAGTCGCTCAACCTAGAATGAAGTTTTAGAAATGAAACAGTCTTATGATAGGGTTTTAGTGGCTGCATAGTGTACCATCCCCACACTATCTGTCTGTTGTCAGCGTTGGTCTGCTGTTATTGAATAAATTTACTTGCACAAATAACGACATACATAATATGGCATGGCACCTGTTGCGAAAAAGATAAAGAAATCGCGCCCCTAAACGAAGGGTCATATGTATATGCATAGTATCTGATTTAATGACTTTCGACCAAACTGAGTGACCAAAGTGACCTTCATCTGAGTGCGCTGACCATAGGTGTTTACTGCGGCCGTTTCTGCTTCTGAATTCTTTATCGCACTTGCACACACTCTCGGAGTTCATCATCTCGAATCAGTCAGATCATAATCTTTATCACATTCACACTTGACTTGACCAGGCTGAAAATGTTAACTACAGAAAATAGGTACCTATGATTAGAGATGCAACTGCAAAGAAAAATACCGGATACCTGATAGTGCTTTGGTTCTGAAAAATACTGGATTATCCAGTATTTTAACTGGATAATACATAAAAATACCAGATACCAGATAGTGTTTTCGAACTAAAAAATACCGGATTATCCGGTATATACTGGATTATGGTTGCATCTCTACCTATGACGTTATGAAAAGCTTCACCTACAAAGTGCCCAGAGGCAAAGATCTTGATGAAATTATTCCTATCTATCCTATTATTAATAGCTATTACTGCTTACAGAGACATTTACGTGCAATTATTATTTTATAGGCAGAAACCGAAAGCAAAAACCTGCATGCAAATACTTTTTTAAGTTCAATTCATCAATTATTATTTCATCTTAGACAGAGACACTGACCACAACAATAATAATAAAAATCTTTTATGTGTAATTACTTAAAACAATTATAATTTTGTGAGAGGGACAACAATAATATTTTAAAAATCACGAACCAACAAGTTAGTTGAACAAAAAAAGATTCAAATTTCTTGCTTTGATCGGCAGGTTATATCGTGAAATGCAGGATACGGTAGGTCCCGCCTCGTGAAACTAGTTTCACGTTTAGGTCTTGGTTAGCAGAAAACGGACCGACAGGAAAATCGACTTTTTTTGGCAGAGCGCTAATTTTTATGCCAATTTTTATCTCAAAAATACCACTATTAATGGGTCTACAAGTAGGGACCGGCAACGGCGGCCAATTTTGCGCCGCGCCGCGTGCCTAATTTTCTTCGCGCGTTTTCACCACACTGGTGTCGCGGGGATCAAAATCATGTTTTTTTAAAAAATGCGGCTTGAAAAGCGCGTTCTTTTTTTATCGTTTTTTGTTTTGATTATTTTAACATAACTATTCACCAAAATCACCTTGGTATACGCTAAGCTGCGGTTGTTTTCGGCTAAAATAAGCGAAAAAACAGCGTCTGTGTAAAAAAAATATTATGATCTCAAAAGGTGCGCCCGACGGTATCAAAGAGGCATTGATCATCTTTCGTTTGAGCCATTTTTTTTCGGCATCGGTGCAGCCAAAGATCCCGGAAATCGGATTGAAATTTTACATGGTTAAGCATAGGCAGAATCGGTATTTTTTCAGAAAACGAAAGTTTGCTCTTAAACAAAGAACAAATAAAAAAGGTGCGCCCGCTTAAATCTTAGTTTAGGTGTTGCTCTTACTAAAATCACTCAGATTTGGTGCCCTAGGTTCGTAAAAGATCCCGGAAATCGGGTTAAAGCTGATGAGGTCGTTAAAATTAGGGGGTATCGAATACGAACGTATTGGGGATCCTGAGCAGCCCAAAGCCAATGGTTTTTATTTTGCTTCTTTACAATCCTTCAGTAGTTTTGCGTCTCTGCTAATCAATATAAGGTGAATCCTGCTCAGGCTTAACGTGTGTAGTCAATAAATATGGTACAAAAGCGGAAAAAACCTGTAATCGTTTATTCGAGTTAACTTCATATAATTCGTTTTCATTTATATGTCAGTGGAATTCCTTCAAATTTTCAGCGTTTATTCATAAGTGTTAAAGATATGTTTTGCCCGAATTTGAGTTGCATGTTCCAACGCAAACAGGCAATCCAGTAACGAACGAAAGTCGGATAGGGTTAGGTGTAGCTGGGGGGGGGGGAATCAGGGAAGGTCAGAAATGGACTAGATCATACATGGGGCGGGGGGGTAAAGGGGGTATACCCCCTCGGCCGGCCATACGCCTCCCTCGCCCAGCCACCCCCCTCCCGGAGGGAGGCCTTTTTTCGGCCCCCCCCCGAGGTCTCCAACCCCCCTACCCCTCCGGATTTTTCCGGCCCATGTATGGACTAGATATTAATTAATTAACTTTCTTATGAATATACGACTCCGGAACGTGCCCTATACTGATGTATACCCCTAGGGGTATTTTTATACAGTCATGTCTCGTTAATCCGGACAAGTTGGGACTAGCAGATTTTGTCCGGATTAACGAATTTCCGGATTAACGAAACAAAATTTAAAAACGTTGTTTTTTAGCTTAAAAGCAGTACCGCAATGTTCTCTTTGCTGTTAGAATATAAACGTAACGGTTTTATCGAATTTTGCACTACAAAAAGGCTCTAAACAAGTGTAACTCTCTGTTTCGGTGACATAAAGTCTCTAATCGAGGTCTGTTTACTGCAGCTAAGTTTGTAATCGCTGTTCCAAGCGAAGGAGGCTGAGCACTTCATCTGCCGAAAAGTACTCTATGTCACTTTGGCAGAAATGACTGATTGAAGCCAGGGAATTGAAAGCCTCTAGACTACTGTTGCTAAGTAAATTTATTTGAAATGTAATTTACTTAATAATTTACTTGCCAAACAATTTATTTGTATTAGTAAATTTCTAAAAAATACAATTAAAATTATACTTTATTTACTTAAGGCCCCTATTTACAGCTTTTGAAACCCTAATTATGGTTCCAAAACCCTGTTTTGGGTCTCTGAAACCCAAATTAGGGTTCCGGAACCCTCTTTAGGGCTTTTGAAACCCTAATTAGAGTTTCAGAGACCCAAATTAGGGTTCCGGAACCCTATTTAGGGCTTTTGAAACCCTAATTAGAGTTTCAGAGACCCAAATTAGGGTTCCGGAACCCTATTTAGGGCTTTTGAAACCCTAATTAGAGTTTCAGAGTCCCAAATTAGGGTTCCGGAACCCTCTTTAGGGCTTTTGAAATCCTAAATTACGGTTTATAAGTATTGAAACCCTGAAATTTAGCAGTTTTTAACGCAAAATAGGGTTTCAGAACCCCCCCCCAAAATCCGGCTCGGGGGGTTTTTTGCCGAAAATCGGGCCTGGGGGGGGCTAAACCCCCCAACCCCCCAACTACCCCAACTACATGTATGGTATACCCCCTCCCCTCGCCGGCCAATACCACCCCCTCGATCGGCCATACCCCCCCCCCCCCCCGAGGTCTCCATACACCCCCTCCGGATTTTTCCTGAACCATTCCAGCAGGTTACTGAAACCCTAAATAGGGTTCTGGAACCCTAATTTGGGTTTCTGGAGGCCCGAAATAGGGTTCCGGAACCCTAATTTGGGTTTAAAAATCTCTAAAGAAATGCAAATGCAATGCATCTTAACTTTATTATGTCGAATAAAATGGGTTTTTTGCACGTTTTAAAGCAAAAATAGGGTTTTAAACGGTATTTTTGCACTTCAGACAGGATTTTTACCCGATTTTTAGTCCTGAAAACCCTGTTTTGAGCCCAAAAAAGGTCGCTGAAACCCACTTTTGGAAACCAAAAAAAGGTCGCTGAAACCCGCTTTGGGCATAACCCTGAAACCCTATTTTGGATGAGAAAAATTCCCCCTCCCAGCCGAAAACCAACTACATGTATGACTCCAAGACCTCTCAAAAACGTTATTCGCAAAAACTGCTAGGTCTCTCATTTCTTCAACGTACTACATATAGAGTGTCTGCATCGGTTTAGATCGCGGAAAATATAGCTGCTTTGCAAGCGTATGGACTGCAAAATCCTGAATGGCGTGACAATCCGAAGATTAAGATTACGTTTGAGTCCATTACTGATGAAAATATGGTCAAAAACATGGCGAAGAGTTTCAAGTATATGTGCGATACTCTGAAAGCCGATCATCCCCAGTACTTTGACCCTATCGCTGATACCTTCTTGCCATTGTTCACGTCTGTGGATGATTTGTATCAGATCTACAGACTGAATGAACAACTAAATATTCCTGACATCTTTTGTAATGGGGACATGCATTGTCAGAATATGATGTGGCAGAAAGATGAAAAGACTGGAGAGCTCAGCGATAATCTACTCGGAATGCTTGATTGGCAGGTAAGATTTTAATATTTAATACAAGAGAGAGAGAGAGAGAGAGAGAGAGAGAGAGAGAGAGAGAGAGAGAGAGAGAGAGAGAGAGAGAGAGAGAGAGAGAGAGAGAGAGAGAGAGAGAGAGAGAGAGAGAGAGAGAGAGAGAGCAAGAGTTTGTGCTTTGCAGGTCTGTCACCCAGGCAACATGGCTGAGGACCTGACCCGGTGTCTCACATCATCAGTGAATGCCGACATTCGGAGAGAGAACTACATAGCCGTTCTGAAGCACTACTACGAGTGCTTGGAGAAGAAGCTGGGCGCTAAACCACCGTTCACCTTCGATCAAGTGCTCTACTGCTACAAACGCTGCTTCAAGCCAATGGCTGCCACTTCTCTTGGCTTATTCAGTTTCCTACCAAAGCAACCCGGATCGTTTGGTGAGGAAAAGGTGGAAGAAAGGAAAGACAAGTTCTTAGAGCGAGGCAAAGCTTTGTTTGAGGATATACTTGTGTTTGAGGCTGAGGTTTATAGCGGTAAGTAGCTCTGGTAATTATTAGTTGATCAAAGGTCTGTGTAGCAGGCCGAACTTTTTATACCTCTGTAATACAGAGACTCTTACTATAATTGGGACATGTTTTTTGCTAAAACGAAATAATCGTAATGTATACAGTGACTTAAGCCACAAACAATACGGTACAGCGCACACTGACAATACCACCAGAGTTTTCCACCTATAAGACCCCTCCGGTTATAAGACCTGGGTCTTATAACTGGGTTTCTTTTCCGATTGTAAGACCCGGGTCTTATAGCAGGTAGTCAGAAAGCAGGGTCTGTCAGGGGGCATTTTCCAGTTATAAGACCTGGGTCTAAGCTCAGAATGGTGTGTTTTGTGTATATTTTTTACAAGATAACTAATGAATATGGAGTTTTTGAACTCAGGTCGTTCAAGAATCGTTCTAAAACCTGCGTAATCTTGGTAAAATTCTTGATTTTATATGCTTAGATAGCTGTTGTAAGCATATTGGAGCTTTTAAGTTGCCTAAGTTTTCAAAACCAGTCTATTTCATGCTTTTCAAAATCAAAAGACCGCAATGGTAAGGGGGCGTGCAAAATTTACGTAATGGCATGAGGGGGGAGGGGGGTTGGCGACTTCATTACGTAATTTTTTAAAGTGTAGAAATCACTAAAGTGGCCATAATTTTAATTGTTTTGATGTACAGTACATGTACTTGTAGTCTCGATTTGAAGCCATTGGGCTTAAATTTTCTCGATTTCACTTAGATGAACGTTTAGATTAGAGAAGGTAGCTACAGTTTAAGCCAGGGCTTTCCAATTTTTCAAATGCTAAGTGGCAAGAGTGACCTTTGACATCTTATTAAGAGTTTACAAGAGTATAACACTTATCGACTCGATCTTTTACAGGGTTCGTGCGGCTTTTTCCGAGCAAAATTCGCTGTACAAAGTCAAATTTCCCCGACCAAACAGAGTGAGAACATTCTAACAAGACAAAGAATTTTTAAAAATTGGCTCTGAAAAACGCATTTAAACGGTATTCTGAGGGTAAAATTTCAAGTATAGTTGTGGAAAGTCAGAAGTCCCATTTTCAGAAGTAGGGCCCGACCGGATACAAATTTCTACCGGATCCGGATCCGGATATGCCCATATCCGGCCGGATCCGGATCCGGATATGCCGGATATCATTGATCAACTTAAAAATTTTTACAATGCAATAAACCATATACAGGGTGTCTAAAAAAATGATCACATTTCTTTTTACTGCCATTTCCGCAAATTTTGACCAAATAGGCCGAAATTTGGACAATAGGTGCCAAAATTCGGGGAATTTTATGTGTTAAAGTTTGGTGCACTAGGCTTGACTAATTCTCGAGAAATTTCAAAAAAAGTGAAAGTTGGTAATTTCAATAGCGAAAGCCGGTCACCGAAAAAAAGTTATATTACATTATCGCCTAAACTCTAATGATAGCGTTGGAGTTCATGCGTCAATTTTTTACACACGAATTACACTGAATTTCTGCGTTTACACTCCAAATTTCATCCAATTCCGACAAAAACTAGGAAAGATACAGGAAAAGGAAATGTTTCCATTTTTCGCTGACCGGCTTTCACTATTGCAATTACAAAATTTCACTTTTTTGAAATTTCAAAATTTTCTCGCCCTGCTTGGGCCATTGCCCAACCAGACCTCTTCAGACTACAATACCTCCTAATTTCTGTTAATACTATACTGAGAATGCTTTCAAAAAAAGCTAATTTTGTTCAAATTTTCTCGTCCTGATTGGGCCGTGGCTCAACCAGAGATCTAAGAATTTAATACTTCCTTTTGCAAAATCCTGAGCAAGCCTAAAAGTAAGGGGAAGACAAATAGGGACATATTTATTGTACAGGTAAAAAGGGTTTACGAGAAGCCTTACTCTAAGTGGCAAAGATAAACCACCGGTGATGTACAATGTATGTGCAAAGCGATTCCCCACTCTGGTGATATTTTGAGAGTGGGTTTTTAGCATTTTGTGCAGTTAAATCAGTCAGGCACTTAACGCCGTTTATGGTACCGACACCATATAAGGTGCCGGTACCATATATGGTACCGGTACCGTAGGCAGTGGTACCATATATGGTACCGGCACCATATAAGGTACCGTCACCATATATGGTACCCCCACCTTCGGGACCTGTGGTGGTACCATATATGGTACCGGCACCATATATGGTACCCCCACGTTCGAGGTCTGTGGTGGTACCATATATGGTACCGGTACCATATATGGTGACGGTACCATATAAGGTGCCGGTACCATATATGGTACCGGCACCATATATGGTACCCCCACCTTCGCGTTTTTCCGGTACCGGTACCATATATGGTACCACTCCGTTCAGATTTCGTACCATATATGGTACCGGTACCATATATGGTACCGGCACCCATGGCCATGGGTAGGGGTACCATATATGGTGCCGGTACCATATATGGTGACGGTACCATATATGGTGCCGGTACCATATATGGTGCCGGTACCTTATATGGTACCACCACAGTCGCCGAACGTGGGGGCACCATATATGGTACCGGTACCATATATGGTGACAGTACCATATATGGTGCCGGTACCTTATATGGTGTCGGTACCATAAACGGCGTTAAGTGCCTGACTGTAAATAGCGAAAAATGTCCTAAAATGACTGGAACTAATCTAATTTTATGTTAAAATACGTAAAAAATCACGTTTTCTCATCTGTGACTGATATCCGGCATATCCGGCAGGTAATATCCGGATCCGGATATGGCCATATCCGGCCGGATCTGGATCCGGATCCGGATATCCGGTCGGGCCCTATTCAGAAGGGTGGTGTGTAATAGTGATGCAAAATTATGGAATTTGAATTTCAATTCAATTACAATTAAATTATGGGCTCCATTTTTAATTTCAATTAAATTAAATTAAATTAATTGAAATAGTTTTCCATTATTTTCAATTACAATTATATTTTCAATTAAATTATGGAACCTCTGAAAATTTCAATTATGCAATTTTTTTCAATTATTTTTTCAATTTTTTGAAAATTGTTGTATTTTTTTAGGCTTAGGCTTAGGCTTATGGCTTATGGCTTAGGCTTAGGCTCACAGCCTCAGTCGGGCGCTTCTTTTTAGCACAACCGCACAGCCTCAGTCGGGCGCTGAGTATAAAACACTTTGGTTTCATCTTTAACAAAACGCCATCCAATGATGGCTTCTATGTAAAACTAAGACTATACGTACATGTACGTAGTTGTAGCTCATCAATAAAGAAAACTAAGAAAATTATCAATTGTTACTGTATACAGATGCTATTTTAATAAGAACGTCACTTTACATAGAATTGAACGGAAAATTTTCGGCTCTAACTCTTCAAAAAATTGAAATTTCGGGGGGGGGGGTAGCCAAATTATTACGTAATTAGGGGAGGGGGGTCAGGAAATTATTACGGGCGATTATCAAGGGGGGAGGGGGGTCCGAAAATGGGCAAAAATACCATTACGTAATTTTTGCACGCCCCAGTAGATAGATAAATTGCACCAATCCTTAGCTGTCTTGCACACACCGACAGAAATGGGAAGGGTTTACCAGGGCTGTTGGGTCCGTTTTTTCCTCGGTTTTTTTCTCGGAAAAAAACTAAAATGCGGAAAAAACTCAAGCAAGTTTTTAAAGGAAATAAGCCAAATGACTGGTTAAATTCGCTGCAAATATTTAGAATTTAGGCTAATAGAAGCCTTACAAGCATTTCCATGGCATAACTTAGCTGTTTTTCGCAAAAAATACCGGTGCCATTTTCAGGCAACTTTTATTATTGTATTTTTGGTGTTTTAAAATCAAATTACTACTCTAAAAGATGAAATTAGTGCATTTTGTAATAAGACTCATGCTATTTCGTTGAATTCTGCAATAAAAAGCGATTGTTAAAAAATTTTTTGTGTCATCTCGGAAAATAACTTTCGGAAAAAAACTGGAAAAAAACCGGCTTGAGTTTTTTCCGGAAAACAAACAGCCCTGGTTGTTACTTGTTGTTAAGGAGGCTGCCGGACCTTGTGTCTCTTCCTGCTCTCTACCAGTTGGCTACTGCTTGTCCGAAAGGACAACAATCTAGACCGTAGATTTTCTTTTGCCACCCATTCTAGCCTGCCTGCCTCGAAAGCCAAGAAAAGAAAGCCATAGGTGTATTTTCAGAAATTTTAGTAAGTTTGCGCCTTGTTCAGTGCTTGCTTCTGTTTACTTTAATTGCATTCATAGTGCTTTCCTTAATGGGCCAAAGCGTGGTGGCCGTTTGCGCACTGTCACCAAGCTACATAAGCGAGTTTGAATTATTCTGTTATTCCAATGATTTTATTGAACTGGTTGTGAGTGGTCGTTTTATGACTGTTATGTAATCTTCTCTGTTCTCGCAAGTTTACCCTAGTGGGTGTTTTATGCGAGTAAACTTTTTTTTTTTTTTACGAACAAAGTTTTATTTCTGAAATGGGTTAGTGAAACACATATGGGTTAGTACACACACAGCAGCTGGGCTCGGATCCTTGTTGCACAAAATGTTGTATAGAGCAGTTTATCTCGATACTTGAAACTTTTAAGAGAACGGTGTTATGTTTCCCTACTCAATGCTGAATCAGAAAGAAACGCAAGTATTTGTCCCAAATTGCGGTAAAGGCATCTTCCTTCTTCAACATTATGCTGGCCAAATGTGCAGTTTTCAAGCTTGCCTTTATAAAATGCCTAAAGGTCATGTCGGAAAAATCTTTAACTTCCCGTCGAGCTAAACTGTATATAAACCCTTTCGTATAAATGCCTAACAGATTCAAAACTGTTGCATTTACAAACAGGTCATGAATTTGTCCAAATAGTGCTGAGATTAGATCAAATGTTACCTCCTGGTGTTCAATTTCAAGAATAAGTGATTCTAACATTCTCCATGCTTTTTTAGCTACCACGCAATAATAGAGCATGTGCTCCACTGTATCAGTTTTCTGCAAATGGCACTGTTTACAATTCATATCGTCTACTATTCTTCTATAGAATAAATACTGCTTCGTTGGAACTATCCTATGCAACACACGGTATTGAAAATTCCGCAATTTAACATCAGGTAACAAACGGTGTGCCCGTAGACAGGCTTTTTCAAATAAATCCTCTGTAACCCAATATTTATCCATCCATCGTTTTTGTGCTGTAGGACTTTCATACATCTTGGCTAGCTTGTATATTTTATACAGTGGAATACTTAGCTTAGTTGCATCCTTTACTGCAGGATTGTATGCCTGATAAGCTTGAAGCAACCCATTCCAGTTATCTGAAATTTCGTTTCGCCATGTACGGGGCAATGCGGTCCACAACTTTTTCCACTGCTTCCTGTCTATAGCCAAGGCTGGATGCTTCACCATCACTTCCTGATAATCCATAAATAAACCCTGATCTCCTAACAAGTGTCTTACTTGAGTGATTCCGTTTTCTTTCAGATTAGGGTTAAAGTACATACGCTTAGGTTGTCCTAACTTCACATCCTTATTGTTGAAAATGCTTCTAGCCAGCAGTGGCTCATAAGCAGGTCTCTTAAACATAACATTATCCCAGTATTCTACATACACTTTCAGGAGTTCACTATAAAAGGGGTTTATTTTGCTTTTCACTTCGTTCCAATTAAAACGACTTTCTAGAAGTGTTAAGATTCCTCCATATTGATTGAGTTTTCGCAAGCCAATCGCAGCCCATTTGCACGGAGAACTCTTTGCTAATCTAGCAACCCATTTAAGCTTGATGGAATCGTTGCTTATTACTACGCTTGGAGCCTTCAGTCCTCCCAAGTGGTAATCTTGAATCAATGTTTTCATCTTTACTTTCGGCTTTCCATCTCTCCAAATGAATCTGTATAAGCATTCTTCAATTTGTTTCTTCTCCCTATCAGAACATTTTAGCACAGTCATTGGGTAGATAAGCTGTGATAGACCCAAGGTGCGCGCTACATTAATGCGTCCTTCAATTGTTAGCCCTCTAGACAACCAAACTGATAATGTGCGGTTCATCTTCGCAATTTTATCTCCAAAATTTTTCTGTTGTACAATCTGTTCGTCATGCGCGAAATATATGCCAAGAATACGTATAGCTTGTGTACTCATCGTAAAGGGACCACAGTTACCAGTACGATTTTTACACGAACCAAGTCCTAAGCATTCAGTCTTACTAGTGTTTACCTTTAAGCCAGATACGGTACCGAAACGTTCAATGATATCTACCGCGTGGTTGACTGAAGCGGCATCTGCAAGACTCAACGTTGTATCATCTGCAAACAAACTCAATTTGTACTCGTATTCGTTTACTGTTATTCCTTTAATTTGGGCATTGTTCCTAATACTGTTAGCCAGGACCTCCATAGTCATAATAAACAAGTATGGGCTTAGAGGACAGCCTTGTCGTACCCCTGATAACAGATCAAATTCTTCTGTAAGATAACCATGATTCAAAACAGCTGCCCGGGGATTTGTATACAGTATCCTGACCCAACGGATCCACTCTGTATGACAATCAAATTTTTCCAGAACCTTAAACATAAACTTTCTGTTCACTTTATCAAACGCTTTTTCAATGTCTAACGCTATTAGAAAGCCCGGTTTGTTTTCTTCGTTCAAATACTCCATCAGGTCCAGCAAATTTCGAACATTTTCACCAATATATCGACCTGGGACAAACCCACATTGATCCTCATGTATTAAACTTCTCAACATGGGCTTAATCCTGTTTGCCAACACTTTAGATAATAATTTAAAATCAACATTCAACAGGGAAATAGGCCGCCAGTTTTTCAATAGTCTTTTACATTTGTCCCCTTTTGGGATCAGCTTGATAATGCTCCTACACTGCGTCTGTGTTAGATGTCCTCTTAGGTACACTTCATGATACATTGCAAGAAGCCTCTGCTTAATGTCATCCCAAAACTGCAAATAAAATTCTACTGGAATTCCATCACTACCAGGTGTTTTATTACTTTGCATCTCGTTCATGGCTTGTTTAATTTCTCTTTCACTTAACGCCTGTCCCAGGTTTCCCTTCTGTTCCTCTGTCAACGTTACTAAAGTTGGCTGATCAAGGAAAACACGTTCAGCATCCGCAGTAGCAGGTTCTGGTTCTTCATAAAGTTTGGCATAAAAACAGCTGATTTCCTTTTGAATATCTTCAAATTTCTGTGTCACTTTTTTATCCTCATTCTCCAGCTCCCATACTGTTGTTTCAGTCAATCTCTGTTTTTCTAAGTTGTAAAAGAACTTAGAATTTTTCTCGCCAAACGCAGCCCAGTTTGCTCTGGCTCTAACAGCTGCTCCAGCTGCTTTTACTTCCAAAAATTGTTTCAGTTGTTCCTTAATGATTTCATACTGTTGAATAGCCGCGGGACACAGCGTTCCATCAATTTTCGCTTCCAATGCTTCCAATTCCTTGTACAGTTTACTCTCATATGCCTTCCTTTCTTTTGCGAGTTGACTAGAAAATCTTTTGGTTTCGTCTCTTATGCGCATTTTCAAGAAATCCCATGCAACTCGTTGGTCTCTGATTTCTGCTGTTAGAATTTCTTCTTCAATGTCTCTTAGCCACTGCTTCACTTGTATTTGATACTGCTCCATCTGGAGTATACTAGTATTCATCTTAAAAACACCCTTGCCTCTTGGGATGTAACGATCAGTCTCAAGTTTTAGTAGCACTACATTATGATCTGATGGACCTTTTGTTCCAATTTTTGTATTTTTCACTACCGACACCATATCTCTCTCAATATAAAATCGATCGAGTCTTGTACGAACCTCAGTTGATGTCCTGCCCCATGTTGAGCGCTTGATTCGTGGGTTCATGTGTCTCCAGGTATCCACTAGTCCCTTTCTTTCCATAAACTGTTTCAGATACCTCGCCGATGGTGACAGAGCATCACCTACTCGACCACCTATCCTATCCAAGGCATTATCTGTCACTACATTAAAGTCACCACCTATTATCACTTTTCTATCTCGTTCCTGTCTCTGGTCTATCCATTGTTCCAATTTTTCAAAGATCTTTACCCTCTCATTGTCCTGGTTAGGAGCATATACACTATAGATCAGGAGTTTTAGGCCTGAAATTGAAGCCTTAAGTTCAACCAATCTGCCCTCAGTATCAACTTGAAAGCTTTCCATAAAAACGTCAGCATTATTTTTCCATAAGATTGCCGTTCCTCTTGCATTTGTTGCACCATGGGAGAAAACTGCATTTGCGAACCCTAAGTGCCCTTTAAACGTTAGCTCGTTTGCCAATTCTGAATGCGTTTCTTGCAATAAAACCATATTCGCTCTTGTTTTCTTCAAAAACTGCCCTACTTTCCTACGTTTCTTTTCCTCACCCAACCCAGCTGCATTATACGAAGCTAAGGCGAAGTTCAGCACAGTTGAATTCATCGCAAGAAGCGGGCCCCTCCTTATACACGCTTTGCCATCATCTAGGCACTCTATACTCAAGCGGAGAAGGTAGTTTGTCAAGCATCGAATACCTACATACATTTTGTGCATCAGCGGTTCCTTACGATAGTTAAAATCGACTAAGTCGATTATTTGTCAATATAGTGTTCAAGACATGGATTGGTGTTATACCCAGTACCGAAACAGAAGTCACATGCGTAAACGGTGGTGTCTGAAGCAAACCTGATAGTAACCTTAGAAAACGTACACCAAAGCACAGATCTAGCCAGAAGCCGGTATCGTAGTATCCACAGCATACGCGTCACCAACTGAATTCTGAAATACCATACCCAAAAAATGGTTATGGTCAGTTTCCGCAAAGTTTCCCGAGCCTGAGAACAAACCACATGCAAAATCAGTTTCCAAAAGCCATAGCCACAGATTAACATCCACAGTGTCCCAAGTGAGTAACATATACCAAAGAATGTATACAAGCAACACCACCTGCCTTGCTCTCAAGGGTAATGGACCACTTGTTATTGCTGGTCCATACCCTAACCCAGCACGTAAATACACGCGAACCAATCAAAACCAATAAACGTATGTATCGCAGATCACCTTTCAAATCATGCTTTTCTTATGTTGTTTCCTGTTCAGTGTTCCATTTGTCTTGCGAGTCTCAAAGTTCCTGTTCTCTTTTCGTCTTTCGGTCCAAATCACTTTGTTCTTTCTCTTTGTTCTTTTTCTTACCAGTCATTGTCAACAGTTACCTACTCGTTTTCCCATCTTCAGTCACATCGATAAGACGCCCGGCCTTGCAGAGTTTTCGCTTGCAAAATTTACAGTGGCCTTGTTAACCCTCGCAGGCTGTTCCAACAAGTCCTGCAAAGATCCCGGATTATCCTTCGATATCGTTGATCCCATGAGAAGCAGAGCTGATCCACAACGTTCTCCAACGAAATCGAACCAAGGCAAATCAAGAGAATCACGTTTCCATAGTCCAATGGGCCGTTTTGGAGGGTGTTTTCAGAGCTCGCCGCGGGAGCGACCGCACGCAGGCGCCATGAACTCACACTAAAAAATTTTTTGTGTCATCTCGGAAAATAACTTTCGGAAAAAAACTGGAAAAAAACCGGCTTGAGTTTTTTCCGGAAAACAAACAGCCCTGGTTGTTACTTGTTGTTAAGGAGGCTGCCGGACCTTGTGTCTCTTCCTGCTCTCTACCAGTTGGCTACTGCTTGTCCGAAAGGACAACAATCTAGACCGTAGATTTTCTTTTGCCACCCATTCTAGCCTGCCTGCCTCGAAAGCCAAGAAAAGAAAGCCATAGGTGTATTTTCAGAAATTTTAGTAAGTTTGCGCCTTGTTCAGTGCTTGCTTCTGTTTACTTTAATTGCATTCATAGTGCTTTCCTTAATGGGCCAAAGCGTGGTGGCCGTTTGCGCACTGTCACCAAGCTACATAAGCGAGTTTGAATTATTCTGTTATTCCAATGATTTTATTGAACTGGTTGTGAGTGGTCGTTTTATGACTGTTATGTAATCTTCTCTGTTCTCGCAAGTTTACCCTAGTGGGTGTTTTATGCGAGTAAACTTGACTTGACTTCAGAACAACTTACAACAACAACTCGAATGAAAGGCTCTAATAAGAGCTTCGGGTGTCAGGAGCTGTCGCAAAGGAATGCAGCTTAAACAAATTATATTACTTACTAACGTCACCACTGACTTCGGTGCCCATGACCTTCTCCCTGGCCAAAGAAATGAGGAAGTGCCAGAGTTTGAGCATTAGGAAAGACCGACGCAGCTTTTCCAATTGTAAAGCAAGTGGCAATATTGGTCTGCAGCCAGCTGAGAAGCACCTGTTGCTCCGTTCTGTAGACTAGAGGAGGCCGGGCTAGCCGGCCCGGCAACCCAATTTATTATTGACAAACCATGGCCCGGCAAAAAACAAACACAAGCGAGCGAGGGCGTTTGCCCAGCTAATTTATGAGCCACAAAACGGACGATAGAGACAGTTGTTTGTGACTGGACTAGACGTTCTCTCTCTGAGCTATTTAGATTTGCTTCGTATCTGGCTTACCATCTGACAACTGCGCAACGTTGGAAAAATCAGTAGAAGGATATCTACATTGAATGTATTGCACATTTCGTTCGATAATTATGCTAACTTTTTGGGGTCAAGTTTCATCATGCTCGTATGTAAATGTCTTAGACAATTATTTGTCAGAAATTCAAATTTTCAAAATCACACCGGGAGGCCGCTGGGTCGGGCTTAGAGACGGGTCAGGGCAGACCCCCTGTACTGTGTGGTAACCCCCCAAAACGAAATGATGGTCGACCTACTTCAGCCCGTTTCGATTTGTCGCTGGAGGCAGTTTTCATTCTTATTCTACAGATTTTTTTTACAAATTCAGACGTTAAAATTGCTACAATCATACATGTAGCTGGGTTTTCGGCTGGGGGGGGGAATTTTTCTGATCCAACATAGGGTTTCAGGGCTATGCCCAAAGGGGATTTCAGCGACCTTTTTTTGGTGTCCAAAAGTGGGTTTCAGCGACCTTTTTTTGGGCTCAAAACAGGGTTTTGAGGACTAAAAATCGGGTAAAAATCCTGTCTGAAGTGCAAAAATACCGTTTAAAACCCTATTTTTGCTTTAAAACGTGGAAAAAACCTTATTTTTTATTTAAAATGTGCAAAAAAAGCAAATTTTGCTTTAAAAAGTGCAAAAAAACCATTTTATTCGATATAATGCAGTTAAAATGCATTTCTGGAACCTTCTTTAGACATTTTTAAACCCAAGTTAGGGTTCCGGAACCCTATTTTGGGCCTCATGAAACCCAAATTAGGGTTCCAGAACCCTATTTAGGGTTTCAGTAACCCAAACTAGGGTTCCGGAACCCTATTTTGGGCCTCATGAAACCCAAATTAGGGTTCCAGAACCCTATTTAGGGTTTCAGTAACCCAAACTAGGGTTCCGGAACCCTATTTTGGCCCTCCAGAAACCCAAATTAGGGGTTTGGAACCCTATTTAGGGTTTCAGTAGCCCAAATTAGGGTTCCGGAACCCTATTTAGGGTTTCAGTAACCGAAATTAGGGTTCCGGAACCCTATTTAGGGTTTCAGTAACCGAAATTAGGGTTCCGGAACCCTATTTAGGGTTTCAGAAACCCAAATTAGCGTTTCAGTAACCCAATTTAGGGTTTCAGTAACCAAAAATAGGGTTCCGGAACCCTATTTAGGGTTTCAGAAACCCAAATTAGGGTTCCGGAACCCTATTTAGGGTTTCAGTAACCGAAATTATGGTTTCAGTAACCCAAATTAGGGTTCCGGAACCCTATTTAGGGTTTCAGTAACCGAAATTAGGGTTCCGGAACCCTATTTAGGGTTTCAGAAACCCAAATTAGGGTTTCAGTAACCCAATTTAGGGTTTCAGTAACCCAAAATAGGGTTCCGGAACCCTATTTAGGGTTTCAGAAACCCAAATTAGGGTTCCGGAACCCTATTTAGGGTTTCAGTAACCGAAATTAGGGTTTCAGTAACCCAAATTAGGGTTCCGGAACCCTATTTAGGGTTTCAGAAACCCAAATTAGGGTTTCAGTAATCCAAATTAGGGTTCCGGAACCCTATTTAGGGTTTCAGTAACCCAAAACAGGGTTTCGGAACCCTATTTAGGTTTTTTGAAACCCAAAACAGGGTTCCGGAACCCTATTTAGGGTTTTTGAAGCCCAAACTAGGGCTCTGGAACCCAAGTTGGGTTTCTGAAACCCTAATCAGGGCTTCTGGAACCCTGTTTGCAGGTTTACAAACCCAAAATAGGGTTTCAAAAAATTCCCCCCCCCCCAGAATCCGGCTGGGGGGGGAATTTTCTCCGAAAATCGGGCCTGGGGGGAAATACCCCCCCCATTCCCCCCCCAACTACATGTATGGCTACAATACAATTGTTTGTAAACTGCAAATTTATTGATGCTGTATCGCACACATTCGCGTTTATTCACCAATTTTTACTCAAAATTCATCTGTTTTTGACTACGTAGCTCTAAATTTTCTGGCTCAGACTACAAACTTGATTAACTACCTACTAACCATAACTAACTGTAAACTAAAAGCGTTGAAGGAATTTACTACTAACTACAATGTACTGTACATAACTTCTGTGCTTAGGAATCAAAAATCTTAAAATAATCAGGCTCTTAACGCGCTATATAAGGTACCGGTGCGATGCAGGTTACTACCACAGTGCCTGACTGTAGGCCGAGTTACAAACTACAACTGGATGTGGTACCCCTAAAGCTACCTTAGTTTATACGTATGGCACAAGTGCAACTAAATTTTGGTCTATATTAGCACACGCAGTGCCCGTCCCCATCTACGGGTGTGCCAAAAAAAACAGCCCAGCAGATTTTTTGCTGTAGCAACCGCAAATCTCAACCGATTTGAATGAATCCTTTTTTAAATGAAAGATAAATAAATTCTTGAAAGATTGATGTACAGCTTATTAAGATAGCCTTCTTAGTTCCTAAGATATTTGTCCTCAAAGTCAAAACAGAGATTCTGGCAATGAACAAGAGTGATAAAGAACAACCCAGCAGATTTTTTACTTTTGCAGCTATGAATCTGAACCGATTTGAATGAACCCTTTTTGAATGAAAGACTGATAAATTTTTCAAAGATTGGTGCAATTTTTATTGAGATTCACAGTTTAGTTCTTGAGATATTTGCCTTCTAAGTCGAAACAGATTTTGGCAAAGAACAAGAGCGACTCCGTTGCATTTCATAATAAAGCAGATTCCTACTGCTGTGGCTAATGATACTGTAGTGTTGAAGTAAACCGAGTTTCTGTGTCACCTGTAAAGCCTCCAAGAGCCCTTAGCAGTAGCAGGAATCCGTTTTATTTATACGAAGTGCAGAATAATAAAAAAATCCCTCTTGTTCACTGCCAAAATCACTGTTTTGATTTTGAGAGCCAATATCTCAGGAACCAAGCAGAGTACATTTATTAATGAAAATTTCAGCAATCTTTTAAAAATTTATTTATCTTTCGTTAAAAAAAGGATTCATTCAAACAAATCGGTTGAAATTTGCGGTTGCTACAGCCAAAAATCTGCTGGGTTGTTTTTTGGCACACCCTGTACATACCTACGTATGCAAGTTCTGTTGTACTGCGATCTATTTGTAGTAAAATTAGTTGTTTCCTATTTTTTTTTCGCAAAACCGGTCTGGTCGCACCGCAGGGCGTGAGGCTGACGGCGCGGCACAACTGGTTCTAACTGCTTTTACTGGGTGTAGTACGTACTACGCTTTGAGCTGGATGTTATGTGTCAGGCAGGTCGGCCGTTTCTCGCTGGCTCCATCACTCCAACTTCATCTACAACCTTGTTCCCTTCTTTGTTCTGCTTGGCAATTAATTTATACAAGGATTAGAGAACCTCTGTTGCACGGTGATTTTTATGTCTTAATGCCGATTTATTTATACTTCTGCCATTGGCGCACTGGCAAAATGTCACCTGGTTAATACCAACCAATCAACCGGTGGCAGGAGCATAAATCCTCCTTTGGGGAGATTCAAAACTCCTGAAAATGTGTTCTTAGCTCGCTTTAATTAATAATAAACAAGGCTAGAATTTCCCAATTTTAAGCAAACAAATTGCGTTCAACAGCAAAAACAAAAGCAAAAACTGAAAAGACCCGGCTAAAGGTACAATGTAGCTTTGCATCTGAATAATAGCAGTGGAGACGCTAATTTGATTACAAAATGCGTTTTTATTAAGCGCAAAAACGTTAATGGAGCCACTTTTACTTAGATTATTTGGTGAGGTCGAGGTGTGAGGGGAGCGCGTCCTAAAACTGTCTCGAGTAGGGCGAGGGAGGGACTTTAGTCTAAGCTCACAAGGTTTTTAGTTCGTACAAAAGGTGTAGAGCCAAATTTATAAGCGCATAATTGCTGCTTTGGATGTCCTAAAAGTAAATGGCTTGCAAAAGCGAGCTGATAAACTGTAAGATAAACATTGTAAACAGACACTGCTCTATGCTATCGGTATTTCTTCATGTAAAAGCCGGAGAGTTTGCGATACGTAAACTTGTCAGGCACTTAACGTCGTTTATGGTAGCGACACCATATATGGTGTCGGTACCATAATAAACGGTGTTATGTGCCTGACTGTAATACTGGTACAGCGCGGTGGTGATACTATTTGGCATATTTGAGGCCGATTTTCGCTCTCAAAAAACTGCCGCTTTCAGTAAAACCAAGGCATACGATGCCAAACCAAATATTTGCATAATCAAAGAATAACGTCTCACTTATAACAGTCTAAAAATTTAATTTGTTTTTAAGTTGCTACTTACTTGGTATTAATATTAATACTTGGTGATATTGGGCAAAACAATTTAAGTTTGTTATTTAATGTTAACTTGATCGGAAACACTACTCAGACCATGCCAGTGCCAAGTTATTTGTTAAATTTTCAGTTTCCACTTTTAGCGGTTTGATTATGGCAGCAGAGCTGGTAACGGACAAAACTAAAAAGATCGGTAGCTATGAAGAATTTACCGGCGAATGGGTGGAAGAGAAGTTACAATTAGCCTCCGATACGAGAGCCAAAATTCTTCACTACACCGTCACTCCGGTTGGGTTCGGCAAAGGATTCCTGTCAGAGGTGTTTATTATAAAAATCACTTGGGACACCGATTCTCCGAAACTACCAGAAAGCGTCGCTTTAAAGGTATCCAATAGTTTTCAACAATTTGCAGTTTGATTGTTTTTGAAAGGGAAAAGAATTTAGATCCCAGGTATGAAACAGTTCGAGATAATGAAAGAGAAGTTCAAAGGCGATGACGAAAAAATTCGCGAAATGCTTGAAGAGATGGATATGGAAAACTTTCCCGTTTTTAAGGTGCCTTGGTTTTTGAACCGCTCGAAATTTCCTTTCTTACCTGAGGCCTGTATAGTATGTACCGTACCTAGGTACAATACGATCCAAAAACGAGACGGTTTTTTTTTTTTTCAGAAAAAGTTCGAAGTTTTCCTGTTAGAAATGTAAGGCAGTCTAAATTTTAGGCTCACAACTGTGAGGTAGCAGTGTACAGACTGTTCCGAAAGAATCGTCCAGATGGACTAATCGTACCCAGATGCTACTACGACCGGGAAATGACAAAAAATCAGCAAGGAATTTTAGTGCTCGATGATCTGTCTGCCGGAGATGTGTCTATCTTCGGAATTGGTCTTAACTTGCCTCAAGTTATGCAGGTACACATTTATGGTATAGGCTGTAGTAGCCAAAAAAGACTGTCTGGTACTGTTATTTTACTAGTGGATTTTTATTTTACTATTTACTAAATGTACTACAATTTCAGCCCTTCAATTTAATTTTTGTTTTTGTTTTACTACGAAGCAACTTCGATTTACTAATTTTTGTTTTACTAATGATTTTACTCATTTTACGTCTACTATACTATGATTTTACTGGTCATACTGTAAGTAGCAACTTTGCATCAATTATGCCAAGATCTTTGGAATAACTGATGTTGTTGCCAAATAGTTGCTGGATTTGATCACGATACAAGGTTTTTCAGAACTTTTGATACAAAATGTGTAAAATTTGAGTCACGAAAGTGCACCCACACATCTTTTAGTGCAAAATTGATCTAGATTTTGGCTGAAATTCACCAAAAACTAGTAAAATTTCGATTTTACTATTGATCCCATTTAGTAATTTTATTTTACATTTACTTTACTATTGGCTCATAATTTTCCTTTTTACTATTATTTTACTACTAAAATACTACTAGTACTACTAATTTATGTTTTACTATGATTATACCAAAATTTCTTTCATTCTGTTGAAAATTGATGGAATGGCAGCCATTTGAAGTTATTCGGAAAACTCGAAAAAACGCCAGAGCCATTCATTTTTTGGCCAACACTGTATATATTACCTCTATTTTTGCCAACCACGTCTCTTCAAAATTGTCCCCTTTCAAATTCTGGGTACCTAGAGTGTCTGCATAGGTTTAGATAGCGGAAAATATAGCTGCTTTGCAAGCATACGGACTGCAAAATCCCGAATGGCGCGACGATCCGAAGATCAAGATTACGTTTGAGTCGATTACTGACGAAAATATGATCAAAAACATGGAGAAAAACTTCAAGTATATGTGCGACAGTCTGAAAGCCGATCATCCCCAGTACTTCGACCCTATCGACCCCTTCTTCCCCTTTTCCCCCCCGGGGGGGGAAATATATAAGATTAACAAACGAAATGAAAAACCAAATTGCCCCGCCGTCTTTTGTAATGGAGACTTGCACTGTCAGAATATGATGTGGCAGAAAGATGAAAAGACTGGACAGCTCGGCGATAATCTGCTCGGATTGCTTGATTGGCAGGTAAGATTTTAATTTTTAATACAAGAGAGCAAGAGTGGGCGAGCGAGAGTGGTGCAAGAGTGAGAGTGAGAGTGAGAGAGTGAGAGATCGAGAGCCAGAGCGAGAGATCGAGAGCCAGAGCAAGAGTGCGAGAGCAAGAGAGCCAGAGAGGAGAGAGCGAGAGAGCGAGAGCTAGAGCGAGAGAGCGAGAGTGAGAGAGCAAGAGTGAGAGTGAGAGAGCGCGAGAGTGAGAGCGTGAGAGTGAGAGCAAGAGCGAGAGTGAGGAGAGCAAGAGAGTGAGAGAGCGAGAGTGAGCTAGTGAGAGCGAGAGCGAGACAGCAAAGAGCAAGAGCGAGAGTGAGAGCGAGAGTGAGGAGAGCAAGAACGAGAGCGAGAGAGTGAGAGAGCGAGAGTGAGCGAGCGAGAGCAAGAGAGCTAGAGCGCAAGAGCGAGAGAGCATGAGCGAGAGTGAGAGCGAGAGCGCGAGAGAGAGAGAGCGCAAGAGGAGAGCGAGAGAGCAAGAGCGCGAGAGCGAGAGAGCAAGAGTGAGAGTGAGAGAGCGAGAGCGAGAGAGCAAAAGCGCGAGAGCGAGAGAGCATGAGCGAGAGCGCGAGAGTGAGAGCGAGAGCGAGAGCGAGAGAGCAAGAGCGAGAGAGAGAGCGAGAAAGCCAGAGAGCGAGAGAGCGAGAAAGCCAGAGAGCGAGAGAGCGAGAGAGTGAGAGCAAGAGAGAGCGAGAGCAAGATCGAGAGAGAGCGAGAGCGAGAGCAAGAGAGTTTGTGCTTTGCAGGTCTGTCACCCAGGCAACATGGCTGAGGACCTGACCCGGTGTCTCACATCATCAGTGAACGCCGACATTCGGAGAGAGAACTACATGGCCGTTCTGAAGCACTACTACGAGTGCTTGGAGAAGAAGCTGGGCACTAAACCACCGTTCACCTTCGATCAAGTGCTCTACTCCTACAAACGCTGCTTCAAGCCACTGGCTGCCACGGTTCTTGGCTTATTCAGTTTCCTACCGAAGCAGCCTGGATCGTTTGGCGAGGAAAAGGTGGAAGAAAGGAAAGACAAGTTCTTAGAGCGAGGCAAAGCTTTGTTTGAGGATATACTTGTGTTTGAGGCTGAGGTTTATAGTGGTAAGTAGGCTCTGCTAATTATTAGTTGATGAAAGGTCTGTGTAGCTGGCCGAACTTCTTATACCTCTGTAAAAGAGAGACTGTCTTATACCTCTGTAATACAGAGACTGTTACTGTAATTGGGACATGTTTTTTGCTATTGCGATTATCGAAATAATCAATAATCATAATGTACTGTGACATCAGCCACACACAACAAGTACAGTGCACATTGGCAATACCTAATCAGCTCAGCACTGACAAACCCTATCATAGCTAAAACAGTTCCCAACCCTCTGACAGAAGTTTGATTAAATCGGCCTTTAACGTCGATTATGGCACTGCTACCATAATACAGTAGTATAGATAAAGATGTCGCATCGCTCTTTTGACCTTTAGTCAAGCGTTTCGTTCTCGGTCAGTTCTTTATCGATTTGACTCAAAGTTTCCGCAAGAATTAACAAGACAACTGGCAACGTATTATACAAGTTTTGTGCAAAAATTCAGACTCCTCCTAAAATTATGACCCAAAAACTAAGCATCAGGGTAGGGTGGTAAACGGAAATTCTGTTTTTTTCGGTAATTTAGAGTATGGCTTTGAAATTTGCAATAATAATTGGTGTTGCCATTGGGCATAACATTCTGAGCGGGGAGGCAGCCCAGTAGCTCAAAGGGAACTGATGATGATTTTGAAGATTTCCGATTCCCAAAAACGATGTGCGAGTGGGTTTTATGATGTGCAACTGAGTTTATATATCAGGTCCATTCATTTGTCGAACTTCGGTTAAATCTGTGTTGATTAGCAATTGATTGGGTGCTTTGAATCTGAAGGTGCGGATTTCTTAACTATGGGATTTTCTGTCATGATTTTTGAAATTCCCCAATTTTAGTGCCCTTTGAGCTATATAGGGCTGCCCGCTCAGTATGTTATGCCCTGTAGCAACATCAATCATTCCTGCAATTTTCAAAGCCACACTCTTTAAATTACTGAAAAAAAAATTCGAATTTCCGCGGACCACCTGATGCTTAGTTTCCGGGTCACACAATCAGCATGAGTCTGAATTTTCGTACCAAACTTTAAAAATATAATTTTTGCAGAAAATTTGAGCCAAAATCGATAAAGAACTGAGCGAGAAGTAAACGTTTGAAAAGCGATGGGGCATTTTTGTTGATATACTGTATAATACAGTACCGGTACCGTTGGGGAGTGTGGTGCTACCGTATATGGGTGGGTAACGTTTTTTTATATGGCTATAACCTACAAAAAAGGCCGTTCGTTATTTCGTCTCATTAAATTGAACAATATTCAGATGATTTAAAAGGGTTTCACAAATGATGCACCTCAATTATGGCTTTCTGGTCACCGTCATTTATGGAGGTATTGCGATTTATAGAGTAAAAATGGTTGTCTCCTGCCTGCTGTTTATCCAGAACCGGTCTTATCTGGCTGACGGCGGAACACAACTAGTTCTGACTGCTTTTGACTGAGTGTGCACCTACGCTTTGAGCTGATTTGATGCGTCAGCTCGGCCGTTTATTGCTGGCACTAGAGTGCGAACAATACCTGAAAAACCCAATACCCCAATACCCAATACCCAATACCAATACCTGAGACCCCCAATACCCCAATACCCAATACCCAATACCCAATACTTGTGTAGCTGGGCCAGAAATTACATTTCAGTGGACAGGTACATTCCAGTTGTGCACACAAGATTTATTGGCGCTGCGATTAAAATTTTTAAGAGGCCTGGTTGGCCACTGCCCAAGCAGGGCGAGAAAATTTTGAAAAACTACCCTTTCAGAAAGCGTTTAGAAGCCATTTTGGGCGTAAAATTAGCAGAAATTAACAGTTTTGGTAGTTAATATTTCGTAATTCAGTCGTGTTTCTTATTTTTTCCTAATTCGGCTGGAAATTGTGTGCACCACCGCAATAGCCATGGGTACGGTACTGGTACATTATTTTTATTTTAGATAAGAACAGAGAAATTAATTACTGGTGTAGTGCTAAGAAAAGCGTAGACTTTAGGAAATTCTACTAACGTTTAGTTGATTTAACGTGAAAACAGCTTCCTAAACCGAACGATCGATCGACTTTTTCGATTTTTTCAGATAAATTTTTCAGGTCAGCATCGATTTTCCTCAATTTTTACCTGTCCCACTTAGTATTGGGTATTGGGGGGTAAAAACCCCAATACCCAATACCCAATACCCAATACTTGGAAAACACCCCAATACTACTGTTGTTTAATACCGGATTTTTCAAATGCGTATGCGTATGCGTATGCGTATACGCATTCCAATTACAAATGCGTATGAGTTTGCGTATACGCATTGCAAAAACCAATGCGTATTTTGCGTAATGCGTATGCGTAATGCGTAATCTCAGAAACAATCTGAAATTTCTCTGAACGGCTTGTTTGTCTCCACAGTGTGTTGTTTATGTATCCAATAATCAAATTCCTGCCTTGAAATGAATTGCAACGCAATTTTTTTAGCAAATTTTGGAGATTTTTTACAATTTCAGAAACAAAAATTGCCTGAAAAAAATAGCACTTTTAGCTGCACTTGAGACCAAATTTCAAAGGAAATCCGAAGGTGCTTGGTTCGGTTCCCAGCTACGCCCTTGCACATGCCTAACGTTTTCACCTTCTTCTTTCTATTTAGCGATTTTTAACGACTTTTAGCCGAAATATCGCGATTTTTAAGCTTTTTTAGTGCTCAGCACCTTCCTAAAATTTGGGCTCAAACCCCTCCGACCAGCGCCAGAACCCCCAGCCCCCTCCCTATTAGGCAGATGACCTGTTACATGTATGGTATGTACTGTACGTATGTTTTCAACAGGCAAGAGATTTTATGCGCTTTCCTACAAAAAATCAGTTGAATGCTCATTTCCTGAAGAGGTCTAATAGCAATCAAATTTACAATAAACATACGCAGTGGAAGCAAAGCACAAACAGATAGCCTGCCCATGCAACACAACTCATGTCTCCCAAAACCGTGGAAACTCTAAATTCACGGTTTTGTCGCACATTTCCTTTCCTGTTAAATCTTTCCCTCTTATTAAATATCAGCAAGCCCAGCTTAGTTAAAGCTTTAAATGCCTCAGAAAATTTCTGGTGCCCTCATGTCACACTAAAAACTAAGAAGAATGACCATTCGGTAACAATCTGAACTAAATACTTGCAAGACATTCGAAAATGTAGCTATTTTTCAGACCCAATACGCATTACGCAAAAATATGCAAACTTTTGACAGAATGCGTAATAATATTGCGTAATGAAATTCAAATGCGTATGCGTATGCGTATGCGTATACGCATTCTGAAATGCAATGCGTACTTTGCGTAATGATATGCGTAATGCGTATACGCATGCAACAGTACCCAATACACCCAATACCCAATACCCAATACCCAATACCAGTTCGCACTCTAGCTGGCACCATCCTTAACTTTATCTTCAATTTGCTCTGTTCTGCTTGGAATTTATAGAGAGAGAGAAGGTCTGTTGCAATTAGTTTTCCGACGATATCAAAATTCGTCGATATTCGATATCGATATCGATATCTTCAGCTCTATATCGATCGATATCGATATCGATATCGATATTTGTAGTTATGCAAGAAAATCTGAAAATTTGAAAGAGCAAACTGCTCTTGCTGTTTATAAGCTATATGTGATAATTATCAGTCAAGTACTGATGCAATCAGCGATATGATATCAAGTAAGCAGAGAATGGCAGAAAAGGTAGTGGCCCTTCTGAAGCCCTTCAATAAAAGGTTGATCCCCTCAGGCCTATGCTCCACCCTCATTAGGCATAAAGAGCTCGGACAGAATAGTGTATTTTAACTTATTTTAGTAACAAATAAGCGAAAAAATCTTGACTTTAGTAAAAAATCGGACTTTTTTGCTTACAATCCTTTCGACCACCCATCAGTCTGGCGGTACCCCCTCAGGATTTGAAAATTTGCCATCCCTCAGCTGAAATGCTAGCCCATGTCTGCTTCTGCCCTCCTGCTTTAAAAGTGTGCCGAGTGAGCAGCTCTTCAGTGCTGCTGCAGACATTTAAGAACCTAAGCGTTGCTGTCTGAAAACTGAGAATGCCGAGAAATTGATGTTTCTGAGAGATATCATGCCACTGTTACGTTTTGACTATACCATCGATTTCTGAGTTGTCCAGGAAAAACTGTTTTCTTACTGTTCCAGAGAGATAAACTTGGTGTCAGTTTTGTTTTTGCCCAACTTTTCCACCCAAAAATATCGAAAATATCGATGCGAAATATCGCGATATCGATATCGATATCGATATTGGAAAAAGGGTCGATATATCGACTTTTCGATATCGATATCGATATATCGTCGGAACCCTAGTTGCAATATTGATCGCATTTTTACTTAGTCTATAAAATTTCTGATCTCGTTCAAACGCCTGTGAATGCGTTTTAAACACACGTTTTTAAATAATAACGCTAGATTCTAAGCAACCAAATTTCGTTTAACAGCTAAAAAGCAAGCGGAAAGAGCTGATAAACTGTAAGATAAAGCGCTACATATTCTACTCTAATCTATTGGTCGTTGTTTGCGTGAAGCTGGCATATTCTAAGTTTGCGGAGCTGCTTATAAAACTGTAAAACTGCCAGAACACAGCGATAGAGGTAGTAGGAGGTATACAGTCAGGCACTTAACGCCGTTTATTGTACTGGCATCATATATGGTACCGGTACTTAGGGTAGTGGCACGATTTATGGTGCCAGTACCACAAACGGCGTTAAGTGCCTGACTGTATAATGTGTTTTCAACCAGGTTTAGGATAGGAACCGATTCTTCTGTCTAAACCGCTATTTGTTGCTGTACTTTCTGTTTTTTTATAGTTTAGCAGTTTGATTATGGCAGAGCCAATAACGGACAAAACTAAACAAATCGGTAGCTATGAAGAATTTACTGGCGAATGGCTAGAAGAGAAACTACAATTGGCCACCGATACGAAAGCCAAAATTCTTCACTACACCGTCACTCCGGTTGGATTCGGCAAAGGATTCCTGTCAGAGGTGTTCATTATTAAAATCACTTGGGACACCGATTCTCCGAAACTACCTGAAAGCGTCGCTCTAAAGGTTCGAAAAGTTAGTGGATGTTCACGTTTGAAAAATATCATTTTAGATTCCAGGCATGAAACAGTTTGAAATAGTGAAAGAAAAGGTTAAAGAGAATGATGAAAAACTTGGTGAAATGTTTGAGGAAATGGATATGGAGAAGTTTCCAGTTTTTAAGGTAGGTGCAATATGAAATCGTTTGATTTGATTATTCGATTGACGGCTTGGAAACTATTTAATTTTTTTTAAATTCCAGTAAAAAACGCAAAAAGCTTTCTACCATAACTGAAAGTTTACCTAGAATTTTGGGTTTACCTTCCGGAAATGGAAAGTCTAAATTTTAGGCTCATAATTGTGAGGTAGCAGTGTACAGTCTGTTCCGAAAGAAACATCCAAACGGTCTAATCATGCCCAGATGTTACTACGCCCGGGAAATGACTAAAAACCAGCAGGGAATTTTGGTGCTCGATGATTTGTCGGACGGAGATTTATCTACCTTCGGAATTGGCCTTAACTTGCCTCAGCTTATGCAGGTACATTGTACACCATCTTTATTACCTTGTGTTCCGAAGAAACGTTTCCAGGGTTTTTACTCGTGTTACTAAACCGCTATATGCAAATTCTTAGTCACCAGTCTGGGTTTTTGTTCAAGAATGCCAAATTTAGTCCGTTCTGTTGTTTTTCTAACAGTTTGAGCTTACTACACGCCGTAAAAGAATACGGTTTTATAAAAAAATGTTTCAAAAATGTGGTTTTAGTTTTTTCTGCAATTTATGCTTTCTTTCGACCATTGCGAAAACACCACTTTGTTTTCGAAAAAACACCTTACAGCCCTTCTATAACCAGGCCGCTTCAAAATTTTACAATGGGTACGCCACAGCGTTTGAATCGCTTTTACAGGTTGTAAAGCCTAAGCTAGGTTTGCCTGCCGAATTGCGAGGGAAGCGGCGTGCATTTAACTTAGATACAGTGACACTATCCCTCACTTATTTGGAACTGAAGGCTTCTATTCAGCACTGTGATCAGGTTTTAGGCTTCTATCTATGTAGGTTAAGGATGAATAAACCTAAGTTAGACTTACATTTACTTTTAGATTCAATCTTAATCTTAGTCTTAGGTTAATATGGTAAGTTTCCGCTAATGGGGGTAATGTCCCACAGTTGCCGAATGTTTTCTCAAAAAGTCTGCAAATTGCTACCGTAGTATCTCATGTTTTCGTGTTGAAAACCCGCAAGTACATACTGTACGGTAGCTAGAAACAAACGGATCTAAGAAAATCGAAAAAGTTTGCACAAAACAGAATTCTGAATCGCTTTCAGATCGCGGAAAACATAGCCGCCGTTCAAGCGTACGGCCTGCAAAACAGCGAATGGCTGGACGATCCGAAGATCAAGGTTACCTTTGAGACGATTACCGACGAAAATATGGCCAAGAATATGGACAGGAACATGCAATATATGTGCAACGCACTGAAGACCGAGTACCCCCACTACTTCGACCCCATCGCCGATTCTGTCTTGCCGTTGGTCACGTCAGTGGATGACATGTATCAGATATACAGACTGAACGAAGAACTCAGTATACCCGACGTCTTTTGTAATGGAGACTTGCACTGTCAGAATATGATGTGGGTGAAAGATGAAAAGACTGGACTGACCAGCGATAATTTGCTGGGATTGCTTGATTGGCAGGTAGGTTAGGTACAGTCAGTTTGCATGTTACTGTCCTACAAGCTATTGGGCAAGGTATTGGTACAAGGGGCTTATTATTACCGGGTTTTTCTGTATAAGCGCAATTTCCAAATAGTGGCCCCTGGGCGATTATTTGGAAAGCCTCTCTAAATAAGCTTCCATGGCGGTTATTCAGATAAAACATTTTGTCTTGGAATTACTGTTGTTTGTGTATATACACACACATTTACCATACATAACAATACACGTTATTTACTCATACGCATACACATTGAAAATTTTAAATTACCATACACAAACAGTGATCAAAATGTCTATTCTTTGTGTATGTGTATTTGATCTGCAAAAGTCGAGAAAATTTGGAACAGAATCCTATAAATTTTTTTATGTTTTTTCAGCAGTAATAAACAAACAGTAGCTATCATCATAAAGCCCTAAAATGGCCCTAAATAACTCTATTTCAAAGCTATCTTTATTCAAGTAGCGTATTCTGAGGGATCTGGTTTTTCTGGCTCAAAATATAGCAAAAAATTGCATTTTTAGCACGATACACATACACAAATATAGACAAAAATACACATTGTTTTGTTGAATGTGTATACACAAATTACCATACACATTTGACAGTAAATATGTATACACATACTATACTTATCAGGTGTGAACCTGGATGTCACAGTTAGCACTCTGGAACACTGATTAGCACACGCACAAATATGAGGTTTTAGACGATAACAGCGACCGAATACGACGCCGGAGAAGAGCGAAAACGAGAATAATTAGGCCTAAAGAGGCTGTGTTCGCCGACGTGAATAATAATTATTAAACACCAATAAAACCAATAAACCAAAAGAGTTGAACCTGTAGGTCCAGCCTGCTTGTTCGGCTCTCACGCAAGACACACGAGTTGAGCGACAACTTTATTGGGACTGCGCCATTACGTTGAACACAAAGAGAATACGCGTGGCGAGTAGCTACCAAAAACAAACAACACTGCCCTAGGCTTCTGCATCGGGCCCAGAGCGCGCGCACGAAGGTAGGCTAGGTGGCCAGATAAATACTGTATGTACACGACAGGAAATAACGCTATTAATAGACGGCGATAACCACTGATATAGACCACTTCTGTACAATACAGATACACATTCGGAAAAGTCAATACCAGCCGGCACAGTTGGTGTAGTGGTTTGGGCCGCAAAGCCACTGTGGGCGACGTCGTGCGCTGCGCTCATCCTCTCGGCGCGGCAAGTTTCTTGCCGCAAAGAGTTGGTCGTCGGCGCAAAGCTCCACCCAATCCACCAAAAGCTGGTGACAGTGAGTAGGTAAATGGGAACCGATTGGATCTGCCGTTGCACCGAAGCCGCTCCAAAGCATGCCACGTTGGAGGAGAAGATCAATGACATCAGGAGTTGTCCATAAAAACCGACTAGGCCTGGGGGCCTCTCTCACACCAGGGGCGCACCAAGCCGACGTTGGGAGCCGACATCACCATGATGTCAACGCGCCAGGCACTTTCTTAGTACCTGGCGCCCAACAAGCATGGCTAGAGTGGTTGGCAGTGATAGAAGGGAAACGTCCGACAGTCAGAGAGACTAAGCCATAGACGAATCGGTTCCTTTTATGGCTTACCTCTCTGACTATGGCTATGATGTTCCATCGATCAGTGTTGCCAGGTCTGCAGACCAAGAAACCCCTAAATCAGAGAAAAAATTCCCCCAGAAACCCCCAGAATTTTCAAAATACCCCCAGAAATCCCCCCAGATTTAAAATGTACTTTTAAAGCTGAATTTCACATTGCAGCATAATATAGAAACAGAAAGAATGAAATTAATTACATGTACAACTAAATTGTAAATTGTAATTGTACAACAAATCACTCGAATTACGATCAGACCAGGCATCAGACAGTAAGAAAACTACAGAATTATGATGTAATTTTCTAAAAACTTTGTTTCACGTTATGGCACGGTCATTTTTAGTTTACTTCACGTTGATTCTAATATACATTTTTATAATGCCGCGTATCCACTAAATATTTCCATTTTTTTCACTGTTGCAAAACAATTTCTAAAGTTGAGAAAGCTCCATAAACTGTTCTTCAGAATACAGCATGTCAAACCTCGATTTTTTTAGTCGACAGATGGATGACATTACATTTTTTCAGACAAATGCGTTGAACGATTAATCACTGGTAAAAAAATAACATTCCATCATTAGTCTGAAGCAGAAAATTATCAAAAATCTCCAAACCCCCAAAAAATCCCCTAAATTTTAGCAAATTCCCCTAAAAAACCCCCAACCCCCAAAAAATTTCCAAATACCCCCAGATTTGTACCCCCAACCCCCAGATGAAATTTTCACCCCCAAATGGTGGCAAAATACCCCCAGATTTGGGGGTAAAACCCCCAACCTGGCAACCCTGCCATCGATGGCTATTGAACGCCTACTTAGCCATACATGGCTACTTAGCCCTCTATGGCTACTTAGCCTTCTATGGCTACCACTCTTCCACAGCAAAGCCAACTATGGCTACATAGCCATCTATGGCTACGTAGCCATAGATGGCTAAAAAGGCGCGGCCTCCTCGAGTTTAGCCATAAATGGCTACATAGCCATAGATGGCTATGTATCAACATAGCCATCTATGGCTATGTAGCCATCTATGGCTAAAAGTGTGGAGCCTCCTCGATTGAATCAATTTAGCCATAAAAGGCTACATAGCCATAGCTGGCTACGTAAAAATTGACATTTTGAATATGCAAATTTTTTATGTAAATTTTCTAACTTTTTAACGCTGCGTCGTAACATAGGCATGTAGGTACTCAATCAAAAGCCCTCGCTTAGCTAAGTCTGAATATGATGGTCCCGATTGGATCGGATACTGCAGTAAGCATATTTGATGCAAACTTTCTATTTGAAGCAGTAGTTAAAATAACGGAAAGTTGTAGGAAAATCGGCAGCTTCACCTCCTTCCACTCCCAACTCGGCCGATTCTGGGGCAGTACTTCGGCAGGACGATTCAAACTGGATTAGAAGAGGTGTGGCTGGAGGCCCAGAAGGTATCGAAGCAGTATGGAAGCTACAAGACTTAAAACAATGTAAAGCTGAAGGAAAATCGGAAGCTTCACCTTCTTCCACTCCAAATCGGCCGATTGTCAGGATAGTTCTTCAGCGGGGCGATTTGAAGTGGATCGAAGTGGTGTGCCTTGAAGAAGCTGAAGGAAAATCGGCAGCTTCACCTTCTTATACTCCAAATCGGCCGATTCTCAGGATAGTACTTCGGCGGCGCGATTTGAAGTGGATCGAAGTGGTGTACCTCAAAGAAGAAAGCATGTCAAAGAAGTACAGAAGCTAGAAGAGTGGGAATCGTGGAAAGCTGAAGGAAAATCGGCAGCTTCACCTTCTTCCACATCAAATCGGCCGATTCTCGGGATAGTACTTCGGCGGGACGATTTAAAGTAGATCAAAGTGGTGTGGCTGGAAGGAGAGAGCTTGTTGAAGATGTACAGAAGCTAGAAGAGTGGGAATCGTGGAAAGCTGAAGGAAAATCGGTAGCTTCACCTTCTTCCACTCCAAATCGGCCGATTCTTGGGATAGTACTTCGGCGGGACGATTTAAGGTAGATCAAAGTGGTGTGGCTGGAAGGAGAGAGTTTGTTGAAGAAGTACAGAAGCTAGAAGAGTGGGAATCGTGGAAAGCTGAAGGAAAATCGGCAGCTTTCCCTTCTTTGACTCCAAATCGGCCGATTCCCGGGATAGTACTTCAGCGAAGATCGATGATGTGCAAATCGTGAGTGGCGGGCTGGATGATCGAAGTGGTTATGGTACGATCTGGAAGTCAGCGAATGGCAGAGGTGGCCTGGAGGATGAAGACGATTTAGGTTCAGTAGAAGGTGCCAGTGCTTGAGTGATTTGAATTTGGCGCACTTCTTACCGATGACAAGTCTTTCCGGTTAGGGTCCCACCACGAAAAGTCATAACATTCGGTCCTGTCATGCGACGGGCTCATTGGGAACCGTCAGAAAACTACTCCAATCGGAGTTTGGTCTGCCCAAATGGGGTAGCCATAGAGGGCTAAGTAGCCATCTATGACTACAAAGGCAGGCCCCGCTCACTTTCAGCCAAATACGTATCAACATAGCCATCTATGGCTGTGTAGCCATCTATGACTACAAAAACAGGGTCTGCCCACTTTTAGCCATAGATGGCTATGTAGCCATAGATGGCTAAACTCGAGGAGGCCCCGCCTTTTTAGCCATAGTTGATACGTAGCCATCTATGGCTATGTAGCCATCTATGGCTAAACTCGAGGAGGCCCCGCCTTTTTAGCCATAGTTGATACGTAGCCATCTATGGCTATGTAGCCATCTATGGCTAAACTCGAGGAGGCCCCGCCTTTTTAGCCATAGTTGGCTTTGCTGTGGAAGAGTGGTAGCCATAGAAGGCTAAGTAGCCATAGAGGGCTAAGTAGCCATAGAGGGCTAAGTAGCCATATATGGCTAAGTAGACGTTCAATAGCCATCGATGGAACATCGTAGCCATAGTCGGAGAGGTAAGCCATAAAAGGAACCGATTCGTCTATGGCTTAGTCTCTCTGACTGTCCGAGATGACGAACAACGAACGAAATGGACCTACTGTTGTTTAATACCGGATTTTTCAAATGCGTATGCGTATGCGTATACGCATTCCAATTACAAATGCGTATGAGTTTGCGTATACGCATTGCAAAAAAAACTAATGCGTATTTTGCGTATTGCGTATGCGGAATGCGTAATCTCAGAAACATTCAGAAATTTCATTGAACATCTTTTCTACTCTATAGTATGCTGTTTAGGTATCCAACTTTATAATCCAGGTTGTTTGAGACATACTTGAGGCTTGATGATAAATTTCTGACCTCAAAGAATTACAGTATAGTATGTGCAGCATACATGTAACAGGGGTTTTGAGATCTGCCCCAACTGGACTTATTGCAGACCCCCAAGACCCCTCTCCAAGACGATTTCGCCGACCCCCCCCCTCCGATTTTTCTGCCAAGTAAATTTTTTTAGCAAATTTTTGCAATTTTTATACAATTTCAGACACAAAAATTGCCAAAATCGCCTGCAAAACAGCACTTTTTAGCTGTATTTCAGGTCAAATTTGCGATTTTTGACGATCTTTAGCTTAAAAATTGCCATTTTTTGCGATTTTTGAGCGTTTTTAGGTATCAAACTCCCCTCCCAAAATTGAGGTTCAGACCCGCCGGCCGGCGCCAGACCCCCAACCCCCTCCCTCCTTCGGCGGATGACCCGTTACATGTATGATGTACAGTACGTAAGTTTTCAACAGGCAAGCGATATGCGCTATCAGAAACAAGGAACGAGGCTTTGTAGGAACAAAAAGTTTGTTTGAATGTTCATTTCAAGAGGAAGTCTAGTAGCATTCAACCATAATAATCATACAGTGGAAACACAAACAGATAGCCTGAGCATACAACACAACTGATGTCACCCAAAACTGTAGAAATAGAAATTCTAAATTCAAGGATTTGTCGCAGGTTTTCTTTTTCTCTTAAAACTTAGCCTCTTTTTTAAAAATTAGCAAGCAAAACTTAGTTAACGCTTCAGATTATCTCAGAAAATTCCTGGTACCCTCACATCACACAAGAAAATATGAAGAATAACCATTTGGTAACAACTTGAACTAAATTTTTTGCAAAGCATTCGAAAATGTAGCTATTTTTCAAAATCAATACGCATTACGCAAAAATATGCAAACTTTTGGCAGAATGCGTAATAATATTGCGTAATGAAATTCAAATGCGTATGCGTATGCGTATGCGTATACGCATTCTGAAATGCAATGCGTACTTTGCGTAATGATATGCGTAATGCGTATACGCATGCAACAGTAAATGGACCGCATAGGTCTGATCGTAGGCCGCAAGGCACATCGGGCCGGATCGGAATCCAATACTAAACAACAGTAATTGGAAGAGATAAAAAGTATATTTTGAAAAATGGGTGAAAACCAAAAAAAGTTGGGCTAGGAGCATGAGTTTTTCAGGAAACAAAGACAATGATATTATTACCGTAGTTTCTGTTGATAAAAAACAGTCCAAAAATTCAAATCACAGACAGGCAGCGCTCAGTCAGACAGACAGAAAGTATTTCCAAATATGCTCCCATGTATGTACATAAAATTTTGAGCGTAACGCAACGCACAGTGTATCTGCTAAAAGACGAGCCAACCAATTTTGTTAATTTGAGCAAACGACAGCAAAAAAAGAAGTCTGTATCTTCCCCAGTAAATAGAATTGTTGTTATTTTCGAGACAACCTGTCTTTATGCAACTAGTTTTTGCAGCTTTGTCACCCAGGCAACATGGCAGAGGACCTGACGCGTTGTCTCACATCATCAGTGAATGCTGACATTCGTAGAGAGAAGTACATGGCCATTCTGAAGCACTACTACGAGTGCTTGGAGAAGAAGCTGGGCACTAAACCACCGTTCAGCTTTGATCAAGTGCTCTACTGCTACAAACGCTGCTTCAAGCCATTGGCTTTCACTGTGATGGGTGCATTTAGTTTCCTACCGAAAGAGCCCGGAGCGTTTGGCGATGTAAATGTCGAAGAAAGGAAGCACCTGTTCTTAGAGCGAGGGAAAGCTTTGTTAGAAGATATACTAGTCTTTGAGGCTGAGGTTTATAGTGGTAAGTAGGCTTTGGTAATTTGTTGTTGTTTTGTTGGTGATGGTAAGGTCTGTACTGAATGAACCTTAACTGTACATGTGCAGTTTTTGGGACATTCCGGTAGTGTTTTAACAGTGCTTGGAAGCAGGGATGCCTACCATACCAAAATCGTACTATTTAGTACTAAATCAAGCTTTGAATTTAGTAACAGTACCATACCAAACCAAATTCAAAACAGCTCCTTCTATACTATACCATACCATATCAAAATCAAACGCCTTTACCAGATAAATTTTAGTACTAGAATTATGATTTTGGTAAGACGTTTTCATTTTAGTATACCAGTTTGTTGGCTATATTTATAACACTTTTCAAATGCGTCAAAATATGTTCCCAATCCTTTCTGCATGTTTTGACTCGAAGAGACTAACGAAAGGTGGATTGAGCATTATGCAAAGGCTTCTATGACATTATCACAGCAAACTACCACTACTGTACCAAATTCATACCAAAATCATGCCAACCAAATTCAAACTGAATTGGCTAGTACTATACCATACCATATCGAATTCAAATCGCCAAGTTTATTCTAAACCATACCATATCAAATTGAAAGTTTGAATTTGGTAGGCATCCCTCCCTGCATGTGGCCATGTGGGAGATTGGAATAGAATTTGAAGTAAACAAATAATGTACGTTTTTTAGTTCAGTTCAGTTGACTGCTCAATAGTCATATGTTTAACAGTTGAATTTTAGTACTTTTTACTGTACGTCTACCTACCCCCAGTTTTTAGCTCACACCCGCTCCTCTAATCGTTCGACGTATGACTTGTTATGTTCGTCCGTGTGCCAACAATCCACACCACATAATATTTAGATGTGTGTCAAATTTGGTTTATCCTTTATTTATGCAGTGTGTGCAAAAAACAACCCAGCAGATTTTTTTTACTGTAGAAACCGTAAATCTCAACCGATTGAATCAATCTTTGTTAAATGAAAGACAAATAAATTCTTGAAAGATTGGTGAAAATTTTATTGAGACACTTTGCTTATTTCCTGTGATTATTTGACCAAATAAACAAAAACAGTATTACCCAACGAGGTCTATAACGAGTTCAAAATCGATACTCTGATTAGCGTAGCTCGCACGCAATAGGTCTCTGAAAATCGAACCCATCAAAAAGGAACTGGATTCATGTGCAACTAACTACAGTGTAAACACAATACTGTAGATGTAAAAGTTGTGGGTGCAGTTTTACTTACGCTTAGCAACGGTTGATAAATTTTTCATGTTCAAACCGAATTACCTCTATGATTGAGTGCAATTGTCATGAACTAACCGAGCTCTCTGTCTCTCTATCATAATTGCTGCCAGGGTTGTATATTTTTCCGAAAAAAACCTCGGCCTGTTTTTTTCCAGTTTTTTTCCGGTTTTTTTCCGGTTTTTTTCCTAAATCGCGGAAAAAAACTCCAGCCCAAGTTCTGAGTATCCTAGGCTGGTTTTATGATTCCTAACGCTTTCTAGCGCCTTCCTCAGTCTTGTTAGACCAGAAATACACGTGTTACATTGATATAAATCACGAAACAGGCATGAAACAGTGCCTGACAGGTTCCATAAATAACGCTATATGCAAATTTTCTTACAGCAGTTTGCATTTTTGTTTTTTCATGCCAAATTTGGTCTTTTTTGTTGTTTTTCTAACAGTTTTGAGTCAGTATGGCCTATTATACATAGCAAAAGTCCATTTTTTTAACGAAAAATGACGTAAATTAGCTATTTTTAGCTTGAGTTTTTTTCCGCGATTTATGTTTTTTTCCGACCCTTAGGAAAAAAACCGGTTTTTTTCCGGAAAAAAACAGTTTTTTTCCGGTGTTTTTTTCCCACCTCACATCCCTGATTGCTGCCAACAGGAACTGTTCTTTTATCCTAGCTACTTGCACAATATGGTGTGCTAATGTTGTACAGTTACAATACAACGTAATCAACAAATTTGTTGACTCTCGTCAAACATGGACCTCTCCTTCTGTATACTGCTTTCAACATGTTTAATTGTTTCTAATGCTTTTCCTAGACCTGAAAGGTACGTTAAAATTGCAGTTATATACTGCGCGGTCAGAAATTCCCGTTTCAAATGTTTTGTACGAATTTTCAGAATTGCTAACCCAGCAGCTTCAGAGAACAGGTCCTTAAGTCAGTTAGCGAGAAATCTGAGCAGAAGCCGAGTTGAAGCAAATTTACGTCACCGGCAATTAAACCAGTCAATGAAAGATGCGTTGAAGGCTCACTTTTCGATCGGGAAGCGTTTTAAACAGACTTATAGCGTGCCAGGCTACAAACGCGATGTTTTATTAATGATTTATGCTTGACTTACTGTAATGCGTATTCTGTCCTAAAGCGAATAAAACATACAATGGCGGCGCACCGGTTTTTTCCACTGTTTTAGGTTCTGGCACTTTTTATCTAGCTCTCTACATCTACATTGTACATTGAATTGAAACCGAAATTAAGCCCGTGCGCTTATTCATGGAAACTTCGTTTTTCCGCCTTTTTCTACCAAATTTAATAATAGAACTGAGGATAAATGCATTGTTAAACGATTGTTCAATACTGTCTCTCAAGGAATTTTGGTTGTCCAAATAGCATTGAGTTTTACCCTTTACTGTTTAGGTTGTCCACTCTATTTACCTTGTTTATTGAGCTGAACTGAATTTATTGGGAAATACAATAGAACACATATGCTGTAAGACTTCTAGTAAAAGCGCACGCTCCAATACTAGCGCCCTTTGTGGACAGCCCGAAATATAAACGCGCACGCTCTAATAGTAGCGCCCCTCTAATAATAGCGCTCCCACGTGCACTACTAGCAACGCTTTGTACGTGTTTCCAATGTAGAATACTGTCCCTTTAAGACAATTTTCTTTGATTAAGCTTACAAACATTAGTCAGACTAAAACTCAAATAAAGATTGTTTGTGTTTAAGACAAAAATAGCCTGTATTTTCAGAAAAATGAGGATGCTTGAAATGGCCAATGTAGCAATGAAATAATAAACGCGCATGCTTCAATAATAGCGCCCCCAAAAGCAATCACGAAAAATTAATAGTGCAGCGCCTCTTATTAGAAGTTTAGGGTAAACTATTACTGATTAATTAACCTCAATGCACGCTTATGTCAATTTTCGTAATGTTTTGCTTATGGAGTTATGGAGCTGCCGCAGCGTACGGCGCGTAAGCTTGAGCTCACCGTGTCATTTCAGAGCCAATTTGAACAGAGGATACCGTTTTTGAGTAATTTTGATAAGAAACCAATAAAAACAGGCTCAAAAACAGCTCGAGTCGGACCTTTAAAAAGATACATGTAACAGGTCATCCGCCGAAGGGGGAGGGGTGCGGGTCGTTGTTGTAACTTTTTTGTCCTTTCGGACTAGGGGTAGCCAACTGCAATAGAGCAGGAAGAGACACCAGGTCCGGCAGCCTCCTCAAATTTCCTATTCAAATTTGGCGCATTTGTCAGCAAAACGGGAGGGGTCCCGTCACGCTCGCCACTTAACCGATAGCAAGACCGGGAATGGCTGGCCATGCGCGTGATGCGAAATTTCTCGGAAAATCGTGCTAAGTTTCACGTGAAATTCACGAAAAACTTGTGATCTTCCAAACTGACTCGATCGGCGGCGATTTCTGCCACTTAGCAGCGCGTTTCGCTTTTGCATTAAAGTAGTGATTTGGTTTTGGTTCGCTCTCAAATCTTTTTGACTTAGTTTTTTTCCACCAACCTAGAAACAAGAGCTTTCTTCATTCAAAAAAAGTTTGCGCACTGATTCATCGCCGAAATGGTTTCAGATTAGTTGTACGTATGTGAGAGAGGAAGAAGCAGAGAAACTGTACGCTTGAGCGGGTTTGCGCGCTGATTTTGGCACGGAAAAAGTGGCATTTTCGCGAGAAATGAGCTCAAGAGACATTCGACCATAAATATTAGGATTACTTGTCGCCGATACTTCGTTGCTCGTTCCCGCAGCTGGTTCACAACACCCAACTTACTGTTGATTTATTGTCAAGGTCAGTTTTACTTGTTATTTTTGGCTTCAGCGCTTTTTTATAGTGATTTGAATTAGAGTGCGAACAATACCTAAAAAACCCAATACCCCAATACCCAATACCCAATACCAATACCTGAGACCCCCAATACCCAATACCCAATACTTGCGTAGCTGGGCCAAAAATTTCATTTCAGTGGACAGGTACATTCTAGTTGTGTACACAAGGTTTTTGGCACTGAAATTAAAATTTTTAAGAGGCTGGTTGGGCCGCTGCCCAAGCAGGGCGAGAAAATTTTGAAAAATTAGCCTTTCGGAAAGCATTTAGAAGCCGTTTTAGGCGTAAAATTAGCAGAAATTAACAGTTTTGGTACTTAATATTTCGTAATTCAGTGGTGCTTCTTGCTTCCGGCGATTTTTTTCCTAACTCGGCCGGAAATTGTGAGCACCACCACCATGGGTACGGTGCTAGTACATTACGGTGACATTTTTAAATGTCACCATTTTTATTTTAGATAAGAACAGAGAAATTAATTACTGGTGTAGCGCTTAGAAAAGCGTACACTTTGGGAAATTCTACTAACGTTTAGCTGACTAGCCGTCCATAAACGATGACATTCTAGAGGGGGAGGGGGTCGGCTGAAATGCGACGATATACGCCACACTAGGAGGGGAGGGGCTTAGCAAAGAACGACGTCGCTTTTTTCGGAATTTTAGAGAACTTTGATTGTATTATTTTCAATTTAAGTACATTCTGTCAAAGGTTTCTACAGTGCGGAAAAGCTTCCCAGAGTGGTTGTAGGGATTTATTCTATTGATTGCGCAGTATGCTAACAAGAAAACATGACCGCTCTGTATGTGCTGCACTTTTATCGGGAAGGGGTAAACCTAAAACGACATCGTCTTAAGGGGAGGGGGCTACGAAAAATCGGGATTTTGAACGAGGTCGTTTATGGACGGCTCCTTAACGCGAAAACAGCTACTAAACCGAATCATCGATCAACTTTTTCGATTTTTTTTCAAGTCAGCATCGATTTTTCTCTATTTTTAATTGTCCAATTTAGTATTGGGTATTGGGGGGTAAAAACCCCAATACCCAATACCCAATACCTGGAAAACACCCCAATACCCAATACCCAATACCAGTTCGCACTCTAATTTGAATGGAACCTTGACGAAAATTTTAAAGGTGAATCCATGACTAGTTTTAGGAAGCCCTTTGCTTTTCCGCTAGACAACTAAAAGTTATCAGAATTTACGGTAACAATCTCAACCGATTTGAGAGAATCTTCTTGTATAAGAGGTAGATAAAATCTTGAAAGATTTTTATTAGGATACTCTGCTTGGTTCCTATGGTATTTGCCCTCAAATTTTGAACTTGAGATGCAACCATAATGTAATCCTTTTAGCTGGAAAACACTATAACTGTAGGTATATTTTGGATACCGGATGGATAGTCGAAAATCGCATTTTCATGAGAATTTCTCTAGTTTTCTAGCGTATTTTGGCCTGGCAAGTAGACTAGCGCCATTTTCGGGCTTAACATCAGCCTATTATCTAGAAAATTTTGCTTATTCAACGAATCTTAGAAAATTTTGCTTAGAAAATTATCTTATTTTGCTTATGGGGGAATATCAGTCAGACATGGGCAAAGGAGGAGAGATGGTTGACTCCTCAGGCCATACTACATACATATTTAATATTGAATAAACATTCATAAACATTCATACATGGGAGGGAGGGGTTTACCCACCCCCAACTTGGGCTCGACCCCCCCAAACCACCCCACCCAGCCACCTCAAGCCGACTTTTGTTCCTCACCGCACCCACCAAAATGACCGCGCCCCCCAAACCGGCAGGCCCACCCGCAAATTTTCAGATTTTGACTACCCCAACCCATTTTTCCGGCCTATGTATGCCTCAGGCTCTGACTTACCCCGATCAGGCCGCCGCTACCAACTGAGGAATTTTTAGGAAGAATTTTGTCTAGAAAATTATGATAAAAGTATGCCTAGATTAGGTGTAAATGAGCCCAGAATAGCTAATTTAACTTCTTATGGTGAAAAATAAGCCTAAAAACCTTGATTTTGGGGGAAAATCGGACTTTTTGGCTTACCTTACTATCCCCCAACCCCATCAGCTGGCGCTACGCCCCTCAGAATTTGAAAATTTACCACCCAGACAGCCGAAATGACAGCCGAAATGTCTGATATTGGTCATATTCTACATGGAAAGCGTCGAAAAAGTTCATTTCTGGCCTGTAAATTACTGTATTTCTGTAAAGCATGATTATGATTACAATCTGGTTTTCTGAAAAATTATCTGGTATTTTTCTTTGCAGTTGCATCTCTAGTCGGAGCAGAGATTTGGCAATGAAGAAGAACAATTTTCATATTTGGTTGCACCTCAGAATAGAACCATTCCTACATCTGAGAGCTAACGACGCTTTTTAATGTAACAGAATGTGGGTGTCATCCGTGAAACTTGGTTGTTAGCCCTCAGCAGTTGAAATCTGTTTCATTATGAAGTGCAACAAAATAATGAAAATCACTCTTTCTCAGTGTCAAATTTTCTGTTTGGACTTGGAGGGTAACTATCTCAGGAACTAAGAAGAAAATTTTTTGGAAAAAAAATTTAAACAATTCTTCAAGAATTTATCTATTTTCCATTAAAAAGAGAGTCAATCGAATCGGTTTCTAGAGTAAAAACTCTTGTACCTTGTTTTCTTCCCCCGACCTAGTATATGACAATTTCTTGTAGTGACCTGTTTCGTATATAAGAAAGGAATGTTTTCCATTTCTAATGATTTATAAAAAATGTGTCTGTTCGTTCACTAAAATGCGATTTTTGCTCCCAGCTCAGCAAATATTGGTTGGTTTGGTATTAGGTTTTTCTGGTATTGTTAGCACTGTGCTTTTCATTTTGCATCGCTGTCTAATATTCAAGGTCGCCGCAGCGATTTTTCTTATTTGAACAAACAAAAACAGCAAAAAATGGGGTGCTCGATGTTTTCTCTATTGCATCCACGTTCTGCTCTTAAAAATTTGTTTATATTTTTGTCCAGTAGGGCCGCACTAACTCATCACTGAGTCAGCTTGGGAAAGAAAGCTATGGAAAAGTTCAGATTTAATGTTTGTTACAAACATACATGTTATAACAGGTCATCCACCGAAAAGGGGTTTAAGCAAATTTTTGTGTCTGAAGTTGTTAAACGTCGCAAAAATTTGCTCAAAAATTACTTGCCAGGAAAATCGGAGGGGGGTTCTTCCGCTATCGGGGGACTGGCCAGACATGTGCTGAGGGGGTTGACCCACTCAGCCAGCCGCTACCCCATCAGGAAATTTTTGGAAGGATTTTGAATAGAAAGTTATGATAATAAAGTATACCTAGATTAGGTGTAAATAATCTTAGAATAGCTAATTTTACCGAAAAACAAGCAAAAAACGTAGATTTTAGCCAAAATGGGACTTTTGGCTTACCATCCCCTCAGGCGGTCCTTCCCGCCTCAAGAATTGAACATTCTTGCCCCCCCCTCGGTCAGCCGAAATGCTAGCCTATGTCTGAGTGTGGCCTAAGTCGATTGGGGGGGGGGCAGATCTGCCCGGGCCGCCCTGATGACCAGTTTGACAGTGATTTTGTGTGTGATTGAGTAAGCTTCTAAAAGAGTGGGTGGCATGTTGTGGGAATTAATTAGGGGTAATGAAGAATTTATTAGGAGTAGTTCCTCTAGGCCAGGCCAAAGTGGCAAGGTAATTAAGGCAAGTGCAAAATGCAGTGATCATACATGTAACAGGTCATCCGCCGATGGGGGGAGGGGGGGTTGGGGGGTCTGGCGCCGGCCGGGGGGTCTGAGCCAAAATTTTGGGGGAGGGGGTGGGCACTAAAAACGCTCAAAAATTAAGAAAAATCGCAATTTTTGGCCTAAAAATCGCCAAAAATCGCTAATTTGGGCTGAAATACAGCTAAAAAGTGCTGTTTTGCAGGCGATTTTGGCAATTTTTGTGTGTGAAAGTGTAAAAAATTGCAAAAATTTGCTCGAAAATTTACTTGCCAGAAAAATCGGAGGGGGGGTCGGTGAAATCGTCTCGGGGGGGGGGGGGGCCCCAACCGGGGGGGGGGGCGGGCCTAAGTCGGGGGGGGGGCAGACCCCCCAGACCCCCCTGTTACATGTATGGCAGTGATTATTATCATGTAGGCAGCCTCATAGTTAGTTCCGCGTTCAAAACCGCTAGAATCAATCATCTAAGGCAGTCAGGCACTTAACGCCGTTTATGGTACCGACACCATATAAGGTGCCGCTACCATATATGGTGCCGGTACCTTAGGTAGCGGTACCATGGTACCCCCACGCTTGGGACCATATGGTACCGGTACCATATGTGGTGCGGTGCCACTACTCTAGGTACCGGTACCATTTATGGTACCGGCACCTTATTTGGTGTCGGTGCCATAAACGGCGTTAAGTGCCTGACTGTAAGAATAAGAAATCTAGATTCGGTCTTCAGACCGAGCCAATATTTCGGTGCGCACTACAAAAAAGCCGTGCGGCATTTTCTTGACTGGTTATCCGTCGCTTTAGAATTTCAATCAATTTGATCGAGTAGTTCTGGTTTTCCCTTTTTTAAAAAACTAGATCCTGACTCATCTCTCGCTGCTACTGTGCAAAAACATCGGCTTAGCATGATTGGCAGAACTGGGCCGGGGACCACTTAGCTCCTTTCGTTCGCTGGCCGGTAGATTATGTATTATTGGTCCATGCCCTGCTACCGGATATTTTGGGCTACCTTTTTTTCCGGCAATCGGCAAATTGATAGAAGTCTGCCGACTTTTTAATCATGTCAAGTTGACAAATAAAATTGACCAGAAATGAAATTTGCTAAATTGTGCCGTCCAGTTGTCTTAAAAATGCTTGACAAAAATCTCCACCGGTTTTTCGAACTTTGCGCAAACGATTCTTTTCCCGTCAATTATACGTCGATATGCCTCGGCAATTCAAAGAGTATGATTCTGAAACTTGCAGGAATGATTGGTGTTGCCATTGGGCATAACATAGACTGACTGGACACCCCTCTAGCTCTAAGGGCACTAAAATGGAAGAATTTCAAAAGCATGACAAAATGTGACTTTTCTTCGAAAAACCGGTTAAATGATGATTCGGAAGGTTTTCGATTTTCCAAAAAAACACACTGGGAAAGGTTTCTAAGCAGAGTTTAAATATAACGTTGATTTATTTGTCGAACTTGCTACTACAATCTGTGTTGATTAAGAACAGATTCAGTGCTTTGATTCCAGAAGGTACACATTTCTTAACTATGGGATTTTCGATCATGTGTTGGTTTTTGAAATTGCCCAGTTTTAGTGTCCTTTGAGCTAGAGGGCTGCCCAGTCAGTAGATTATGCCCAATGGCATCACCAATCATTTCTGCAAGCTTCAGAATCATACTCTTTGAATTGCCGAAAAAAATTAGAATTTTTGTGGACCACAATGATTCTTAGTTTTCGGGTCATAAAACCAGTACGGGTTAGAATTTTGGCACCAAGCTTGCGCAGTATCTACCCAGTCATTTTTGTTTTTGTTGTTTAATCCTGACAATTGAGGCAAATCGATAAAGAATTGGTCGAGAACGAATCGTTTGCGCAAAATTCGGCAGGCCCTAACATGACAAAAGGTGGTCGGGATTAGGGGAATTGACCCTCCTCAGGCTCTGACCTACCCCCTTAGGAATTTTTAGGAAGAATTTTGTATACAATATTTTGATAAGATTCTGGTTAGGTTAGGTGTAAATGAGCTCAGAACAGCTTTAGCGAAAAATATACCTAAAAACCTTGATTTTAGAAAAAAACAGACATTCTGGCTTACCTTACCATCCCCTCAGCCCCTCCAGATTTGAAAATTTACCAAGCCCTCAGTCGAAGAAGTGCTGGGTAGGCCGACCCCAAAATTTTCGGATTTTAACTACCCCAACCAATTTTTCCGCTCCATGTATGAGTACATGTATGAGTGTAAATGTTTAGCTTAGAAAAGCGGAGCCAAGCTGACGCGCATGAGCAAGTTGCTGTTTCCTGGCAAGGACAACCGGGTGACGACGGTGGTGGCCACGCCCGGATATGGACCGGACAGACAGGTGGAGGTATCCTACACCGACACAAAGGTGATAGGCAATGGCTCGTTCGGGGTGGTCTACTCCGCAAAACTCTCTGACACCTCCGATATGGTGGCCATCAAAAAGGTGCTTCAGGACAAACGATTTAAGGTATCTCTCTCTCTTTATAACAGGCAGCTTAACGCCGTTTCTCAAGCACTTCCTCGGTCGCTCATAGCCCTTTTTTGCGCTTTGTAAACAAAATAGCCAATTTTACAGCTTTTTTGCACCCCCGAGACGCCCTCAAATCCCCCTCCAGATTTTTCCGGCCGATGTTTGATTTTTGGTCGAATTTTTTGCAATTTCAGAGACAAAAATTGCTAAAACAGCTGTATATCGGGCTCTAATTGGCGTGTTTAAAGGGTTTTTGTCTACTCTTCACCCCGGAAGTTGGGTTCAAACCTCCCTATGCGTTCAGGTTCTATACCTGTATGATGGTAGGTAGTGATGTAAACGAGGCTCGGTTCAACTCGGAATAGCTCGGTATTTTGAGAACTCGGTTACATAATCGAGGCTCGGTTTGAAAATTACCGAGTTATTCTAAAATAGCTTGTAAATTATAAGGAAAATGTGCTGATTGCATGTAAAAACAGTTCTTTTTCTTATCTAGATACTTGTAATAATAGCAGAGGCGCTAAGAACAACAAAAGTGCGCAAAAAGAAAACAGGAAACAATGAAAATGAATAGGAAGCAATCAGAATCATTGCTGTTTGCAGTAGCGTTATGGTTCCCAGCAAGACTCGGTAAACTCGGGCGAACTCGGTATTTCCAACTCGTTTACATCACTAATGGTACGTAGCCAGGTCTGACCGAACAGTTGATTTGGAAAGTGCCGAGAGGACGAAACAATTAATGAGTTTGGTTTCAGAATCGAGAGCTGCAAATAATGCGGAAGCTAGAGCACCAGAACATAGTGCGACTAAAGTTCTTCTTCTATTCCAGCGGCGACAAGGTTTCTCTTCTCTTTTCTTCTGTCCGTAACAGGAGCTGTTCTGTTGTAGAAAGACGAGCTGTACCTGAACTTGATTTTGGAATTCATTCCCGAGACAGTGTATAGGGTGGCCCGACATTATTCGAAAAATAAACAGACTATACCTAATTTGTACATCAAGGTTAGTTTTTGGCCTTTCTCTATTGTCAGTCTTGATTCGAATTTTTTTCGCTTCGCTTTTCAACTAGGCAACAAATTACTAGTAGTAAAAGTGCGTATTAAGCAAATTTCCAATGCATGGCCGGTCCTTGCTTATTGGTCTGTTTAGTTGCAATCGTTAAAGCCTAAGATTGAAACTCTGGACCGCTGCTGGGGTCGGGTACTATCTACTGCCAAAAAAGGTAGTACATGGTGTTTCGCAACCATAAATCTCAACCGATTTTTGATTGAAAGATAATAATATATTCTTGTAAGCTATTTGAAATTTTTCGTTGAGATTCTCAAGATGTCTTCATACTGGTGTAGAAAAAGATCGCCAGGCGACTTTTCTGTAGAAAAACTGTAGATAAAAATTTTCTGCTCAACAGAGATTTTTGTGAGCTGCTTCCAAATTTTTGGTACCGGTACCTAGGGTAGTGGTACCATATAATATGGTGCCGGTACCATATAATATACGGCGTTAAGTGACTGACTATATAATTTGCTCACAAAAGCAAGGCAGAGATTTTGCCAATGAACAAGAGCGGTTTTTATTATTCCATTGCATTTCAATAATGAACTGCTACTACTGCTGAGAGGTAAGGAGGTTTTACTGGTGACACATACGCTCGGTTACTCCACCCAGTAAAGACTGGTTAGCCCTCAGTAGTAGGAATCTGTTTTATTATGAACTGCAACCGAATCGGAATCTTGTTCACTGCCAAAATCTCTAGTGACTTTGAGAGCAAATATCTTAGCAACTAAGCCGAGTATTTTACTAATAATTACACCAATCTTTCAAGAGTTTATCTGTCTTTCATTCAAATCTGCTCTGGTTTTTGTTGGGAAACGCTGTAGTAACAAGAATTCTAAATAGACTGTCGTTTCTGTCCTTAGCTGTTAGTCTAATAGCTGTTAAGAAGTGGCACCAACCAAGCTTCTTTGCTTCCTTCTAGAGCAACGCAAAAATGCCAGCACGCTAAAGAGGCGAGAGCGGGTGGTTTCGCGCCAAGCCAGCCAGCAGTAGCAAAAATCGATAGGAGCCAGCGTTTATTTATGCATACGTTGCCTAGCTGTTAAGTCTTCATCGTATTTGAGTCGTCAGTTCGAGAACGGGACCTCTCAGTAAATTTGAAACGCTCAAAATAGCATGCATTCAGTCAATTGCGGAGTTTCCAGAAAAAAATCAGTCACATATTGATGCAAGAGAAAACTTTTCAGCTGTACATGTATCAGTTGTTTCGTGCTTTGGCATATATCCACACAATGGGCATATGTCACCGGGACATAAAGCCCCAGAATCTCCTGTTGGACCCCGAGTCGGCGCTCCTGAAACTCTGTGACTTTGGCTCGGCCAAACATCTGGTTCGAGGCGAGCCAAATGTCTCCTACATCTGTTCCAGATACTACAGGGCACCTGAGCTCATCTTTGGAGCCACTGACTACACTACCAATATTGGTATGCAAATAAGCACAGATTCAGGACGTTGAACGCAAAAAATCTGCAATAGATGTGTGGTCGGCCGGCTGTGTTTTGGCCGAGCTGCTTCTGGGCGGTCCTATCTTCCCCGGCGATTCGGGAGTCGACCAATTGGTAGAGATTATCAAGGTTCTGGGCACGCCCACTCGCAATCAGATTCAGCAGATGAATCCCAACTACACCGAGTTCAAATTCCCTCAGATCAGAGCTCATCCCTGGCACAAGGTCTGTCTGTCTGTCTGTCTGTCTGTCTGTCTGTCTGTCTGTCTGTCTGTCTGTCCAGACTGTTATTGGCGCGCTAAGCGAAATCTATCGATACTGCCTCTATTTTACGGCTTTATCTATCGGTTTTCGTTCTACGCGCCTCTAACTGTCCAGACAGTTTGTCTCAGGTGGCGCCGCTGCCTTGTACCGTTGTATGCAAATTTTCGTTGCTTAGGTGTTCCGGCCGCGCACGCCGCCAGAGGCGATCGATCTTGTCTCCCGCCTGCTGGAATACACGCCCTCTGCACGGCTATCGGCTTGGCAAGCCTGTGCACACCAGTTCTTCAGCGAACTGCGACAGCCCGGGTGTCGACTGCCCAACGGCCGAGACCTCCCTCCACTGTTTAACTTCACTGAACAAGGTACCGTCAACTTATGGGCCTGAAGTTGTGATTAGAGTGAGAACTGGAACTGGTATTGGGGTGTTAGTACTGGAGCCGCTACTAGTACTACTTGCATTTTCGTGTCGGGAGGGTGCTAAACTGTCTTGGGGGCATACATGTAACAGGTCATCCGCCGAAGGAGGGAGGGGGTTTGGGGAGGAGTCTGGCGCCGGCCGAGGGGCAGGTGTGTCAGACAGTGAGATCGGGTCACTTAAACAGTTAATAGAGCCGGAAATTCCCGCAATCTCTCATTTTTTACTGCAAATTAGTAGGGCTCGCAGACATACGTATAACAGGTCATCCGCCGAACGGGGAGGGGGTTGGGGGGTCTGGCGCCGGTCGGGGGGGGGGGGGTCTGAGCCAAAATTTTTGGGAGGGTGGTTGGGCACTAAAAACGCTCAAAAATCGGAAAAATCGCAATTTTTTGGCTAAAAATCGCTAATTTGGGCTGAAATACAGCTAAAAAGCGCTGTTTTGCAGGCGATTTTGGCAATTTTTGTGTCTAAAATTGCAAAAAATTGCTCAAAAATTTACTTGCCAGTAAAATCGGAGGGGGGTCGGCGATATCGTCTCGGGGGCATCCGGGGGGGGGTCTGGCCTAAGTCGGGTGGGGGGCAGACCCCCTGTTACATGTATGCTTGGGGTGAGGGTGTTTGGCCTTTCTGTCTGGCTAGGGTATTGGCATACATGGGCCGGAAAAATCCGGAGGGGGGGTAGGGGGGTTGAGACCTCGGGGGGGGGGGGGCGAAAAAAGGCCAAAAAACGCCTATTTTGCCTTAAATAAGCGAAATTTTCCTCCCTCCGTGACGGGGGGGGGGGTGGCCGAGGGGGTGGTATGTCCGGCCGAGGGGGGGGGGTATGGCCGACCGAGGGGAGGGGTATACCCCCCCTTACCCCCCCGGCCCATGTATGGGTATTGGGTATTTGGGCTCTCACTCAGGTATTGGTTTTTCAGGTATTGTTGGCAGTGTGCAGTTCTGATTATGCAAATAGACTAATAATAATTGCAGAGTTGCGCATCCAGCCCACACTCAATTCGCAGCTGTTACCGGCGCATTTGCAGTCGACGAGCTCCACCGGCTCGCAGCCGGCCGGCAGCGAGTCGAACACGGCGTCGGAGGGCGGAGTTTCGGCCAATCCCGGCGGCGCCGAGTCGGCCGCCGACGGACCGACGGCCGGCGGCGGCGGCGCCGACAAAGGAGGCGGAGCCGATAGCAGCGGGCCGACGGCCAATTAGCGCCGGTCGACTGACTGACTGTGTCTATTTTCTCACGCTCTGTGTGCACTTGTGTTTGGCGGGCGCGTGTCTACCGTAGCTGCTGTTGCTATCGTGGCGGGACCCTGGCTAGGCGCGCGCTCGGAAAAAACCTGTTTGTGATAAAGCGAAAACTTTGTGTGTAGTAGGCGTGTTTTCTCGGCCGACAGCCGCTCCTGATTGGCTAGTCTAGTAAGCAAAAGGGGCGGAGTCTCGGAGCAATGTCTGTCTGTCTGTTTTTTAGCTGCCAAAAGTGTTTTTTAAACAAAAAGAGTTGGTTGTTGTTGGTGTTCTTGTTGTTTTCTGTTAACGCCGCAAACAAACAAACACTGGTCTTACTGTAGTTGCTATATTAGAAGAGAATGTACATATATGGAGAAACTACTCTAAAACACTGCTGCACTGTGGTTTTGTATTGTTATAATTATTATTATTATTATTATACTATTTCCTTTTCTAGAGCCGAATCGCCACTGTCACGTGTACTGTATACTGTTCAGGGGTCACTGTAAGATATCGTTGAGAGTGGACTACTGTACTGTCTGTCTGTTTTTGTGTAAGTTAGTAGAGAGCCTCTGTGTTGTGTGAACGTGTGAGTGGACGCTACTGTACATTTGGATTACTGTAATGCAATGCGCACTACTAAAGTCGGCGCTACTGCTTTTGGTGTCAATTTTTTCTCCGCTATTATCCATCTCTGTTGTACTGATATCACGTCGTTCTCACACGACACCCACAGAAGTAAACCTTTCCACATGATTGACAGCCCTTCCTACCAATCAACAACTGATTCGGTTCGCAGGATACAAGTCCTGTATTTTTCGTAAAAGTTTGTCTGAATTCTCAGGACTGCTTGTTATTTGTACGCATGTTTGGAAAGCAAAAGTTATACACTTGATGAGTGATTAACTTAACAGTAAATTAGGCCGAAGGTATTTTTTGGTTTTTGCGTATGGAAAAAGATGTAGATGTCCCGAAAAATTAGACACCTATGCACTACAACTACTTACTCAGGAGCTGTTACAAAGATATGTAACAGGTCATCCGCTGATAGTGGAGAGTTTTGTGGTCTGTTTCTTGATAGATATTGGGTACTTACTAAAACCGTTCCAAGAATTGATATTTTATACTCAGATACAGCTAAAACGTGCTGTTTTACGGGCGATTCTAGCAGCTTTGGTGCGTGAAATTAGAAAAGAATTGTAAAAATTTGCTGAAATTGTAAGTGAAAGTCGCCGATAAAACTTCGCTTTTTAGCGGTATTTGAGCCGAAATTATATGTTTTGTTTATATATTTTTCCCCAAACTACAGCATTACATGTACTACATACGCAAATATACCATGCGCGCTAACGAATCTGCTAAAAGGGTTGCACACTTGGAAAAACAACGCTAATAACTTAAGTAATCTGTGTACTGCATGAACGCTCATAGTTGAGAAAACGTGTTAGTTTGATGGTTTCGAAATCTAGCATTTGCTTATAGTTCTTTACCGTCAAAGCTGATACAGTTTGTTGTGAGAGAGCATTCCGTGGGGCAACTACCCTTACTGCAAAGCTAAATTTTCTGCAGTCAAGACGAGAGTAAACCATAGCCAATTTACGAGAATGCCCTTTGGTCTACGTAATTAGCCACTATTGACCACTTTCATAGCTCAAAATTACTTATTTTTGAGTGTTTTTTAGTACATCAACTCGCACCCCTCAGAATTTGGGCTCATCAGACCTCATCGGCCGCGCCAGACCCCACTTTCCCTTCGGCGGATGACCTATTACAGTCAGGCACTTAGCGCCGTTTATGGTACCGGTATATAGGCTAGTGAACCATATAAGGTACCGGCACCATATTATGGTACCATGCATGGGCCGGGGGTTTTGCCCACCTCCATCTTGGGCTCGACCCCCCCCAAACGACCCCACCCACCCACCTGAAGCCATACATGGGCCGGGGGGGGGGGTAAGGGGGGTATACCCCTCCCCCTCGGCCGGCCATACCCCCCCCCTCGGCCGTCCATACCACCCCCTCGGCCTTCCACCCCCCTCCCGGAGGGAGAAAATTTCGCTTATTTCAGGCAAAATAGGCGTGTTGTGGCCTTTTTTCGGGGGGGGACCCCCCCCCCCCCGGTCTCCACCCCCCCACCCCCCCCCCCGGATTTTTCCGGCCCATGTATGCCTGAAGCCGAGTTTTATTCCTGAGCCCACCCACCAAAATCGTCGCGACCCCCCAAACCGGCAGGCCCACCCCGAAATTTTCGCATTTCGATTACCCCAACCCATTTTTCCGGCCTACAATTTATGTATGATTGGTACCTGTACCGGTACATACATGGCCGCCGGGGGGTAAGGGTGTAGTTTAGCCCCTCCCGTCACCGCCAATACCATATCCCCTCGGCTGGCCATAGCCCCCTCCTCGAACCCTTTTCGCTTATTTAAGGCAAAATAGGCGTTTTTTTTACTTTTTTCCGGGACCCCCCGAGATCTCCAGACCTCCTACGGATTTTTTCGGCCCATGTATGTACCGGTACCATTTAATGTACCATTTTCTTTCAGATTTCGTACCATGGTACCACCACAGTCCCCCAATGTGGGGGTACCATATATGGAACCACTAACCTAGATGCGGGTATGCCTACATGCCATTTTTATTGCGTTTCTGTGACTTTAACCGACCTCTGAATGAATAGGGTATCTGTAAGTGCTACGCCTTGGTCCTCTCTCTCGTATCACTGTTCCTATGTTTCTGGACCGATTGATACTGAATAAACTGGTAAACTGGGTGCCGTATATGGTGTCAATACCATACAGGCGTTAAGTGCCAGCCTGTATGAGTGTAGTGCCGAGAGGAGTTAGAACTGAAGAGAGGCCACTTACGTACGTATTTCAGTCAGTGCCTGGTAGCTGTCAACCACGGAGCCAAAGGCAGAATTCGGAGGAGAAAAGCAATAGTCGAGTTGTCTGATGTAAGTGCTGACGTCGTTTTACAATGTTGCATTATGTAGCTGTCTGTGGGCAAATAGAATCGAGTTTGTAAGCGGGCTGGCAGTGTTCCCTGGTTACGGCGCAGTTTAAAAGCAGCTTTAAATTCAAATGACGCTTCTTTTATGAGCTGCCTTTTACATGTTTACCGCCCGGCCGGCCTATGTGCAAGGCTAACTGTCGGGGGACGGCCTTTCCTAATACTCTTGCAAGTCCGAAACTAAAATGCTTACTATTTTTCTTGAACGCAAGTTTTGGCCATACATGGGCCGGAAAAATGGGTTGGGGGTAGTCAAAATCCGAAAATTTGGGGGTGGGCCTGCCGGTTTGGGGGGGTCGCGGCGATTTTGGTGGGTGGGGTCAGGAACAAAAGTCGGCTTCAGGTGGGTGGGTGGGGTCGTTGGGGGGGCCGAGCCCAAGTTGGGGGTGGGCAACCCCCCCAGACCCCCCGGCCCATGTACGGTTTTTTGGCCATATCTTTTGCTAGCCTTTTAGATTTTAGCTCAGACTTTTAGCGGAAGCGCTTTTTTTTCAAATGAAACCAAGTAATTATGTGCGTGCTAACCAGTGTAACAGTCAGGACTTAACGCCGTCTATGGTACCGACACCATATAAGGTGCCGGTACCGTATATGGTACCGTCACCACCATATGGTTCCCCCACGTTCGGGGCCTGTGGTGGTGCCATATGGTACCCCTACCTTCGCGTTGTTACCACTACCGGTGCCATATCTGGTACCACTCTACTCTGTTCAGATTTTGTGCCATATATGGTAGTGGTACCATAAACGGTACCACTATCCTAGTTACCGGTACCATATATGGTGTCGGTACCATAAACGGCGTTAAGTGCCTGACTGTATAAGAAGTTAAAGCAGAAATTCTGCTAGCTTTTAGTTTAATCCCCAACTTTGAAGACCGGTACTGGAATACAAAACGGATCCCTCCTAATTGATATGTGATCGCTTGTACGTACATGCTGCTGTGGTACGTACATGCCGTCTTGTGTGTTGGTTGTCTAGGCTAAATTATCGATCGGGCTCGGCCTGCCATGCCACTTGGCCGCGCCCTAGTCTGTAGCTCTGCGTAGTAATAGAGCCAGACGCAAGGCAGTGTTGAAAACAATCACTTTCTCTCCCTACGCACCTGCCTTGCGGCTGACTCTAGTTTGTGCTCTCCCGGAGTGCGTGTGTTGTGGCCAGTCTTTAGTTGTATACTGGCAGTGTTGATGGTCCGTTACTGCCTTGGCATAAAAGGACTCTGTTGTTGAGCATCACCTGCTACACCGCGTGACAGCCGGACGATAGGACAACGACAGAAGACCTGCAGGCAAAACCGAAAACGGAACAGTGGCGACCGGCGTGCAATTCGAACCGCAGCAGACTGCCACCGCCAACAAGAAAGACGACGCGACTGCCGACGAGTGAGTTGGTTTTCTACAACCTGTTTCCAGTAAGAACGGACGGACGCGTGTGCGTGCGTGTCAATTGCTCTGGACAGAGAGTGCCGTGTGTGTCAATTGCTCTGGTCGGAGGGCGTGCAGTGTTGTGCGCCTCATTGATAGCCGGAAGGGACATACTCGTGCGTCTCGCGGAAGGACTCGTGCGTCTCGCGGAAGGAACCGTACGTCTCGCGGAACGACTCGTGCATCGCGGCGGTGTTAAACAACACCGCATTGTCGACTCAAACGGAACGACACGACTCGTACATCGCAGCGGTGATAAACAACACCGCATAGTCGACTCAAACGGAACGACGGGAACGACCCCAGCGGTGAATAATAACACCGCATTGTCGACTCAAACGGAACGACTCGTGCATCGCAGCGGTGACAAACAACACCGCATAGTCGACTCAAACACCGCACCGGCGACAGACAACACCGCATCGGCGATTCAAACACCGCACCGGCGACAGACAACACCGCATCGGCGATTCAAGCACCGCACCGGCGACAAACAACAACGCATCGGCGAACCAACGCAGCTGCTCTACCGTCGATCCCGCACCGCATCGACAAAACAACGCCGTTGCTCTACCGTCGATCCAGCACCGCATCGACAAAACAACGCCGCTGCTCTACAGTCTACAGGACATCCCGCCTAGTGCCCAGTCGCTCTACTGATGGCACAGCCGGGACCCAGCAAACTCTACCTGCCACCACCGGATCGATACTGGGCTCTTCCAGGAGAGTCACCAGTGTTGATGTGGCCGTTATGGGAAAGACTATTCACTGATTTCCTCACCGGAATCGATGAAACCCGACCGGCCGGCGGCAAACTCAACGACCAGGAGAAAAAGAAGTTTCTGACATCCTACATTGGAGCAGCAGCATTGGCGCAGTTCTCCAGCCAGAGGGAATTCACTGACAATCAGACTACCTACCTGGATTTCCTAGCTGCTGCCAGGAGGATTTTTCATCGCCCTACCAATGCAGTCAGAGCACACTTCGATTTTCTACAGAGGACTCAACACTCTGGTGAACCAATCGCTGACTACTTGAGGGAGCTACGCCTGCTGATACAACAGTGCAGCTTTCCAGTCACTGAGGGTGTCATCACAGAAGGAGACCTCATCGAATACCTGTTGGCCATTCAGATGGTCAAAGGACTGAGTTGCCGCGATACGCAGGAGAAGTTGCTAACCCAAAAGGAGGTCAACCTAGACCGATTCGCGGAAATCGCCCAAGCAGATGAGACGGCGCGCCAGGATGCTGCCAAACTGACAGGAAGTCGACCTGCGCAGATCAGTGCGGCCAGTCAGGGACGGAATCAGCGCGGAGGACGAAAGGGACAGAGAGGAGGTCAGGGACGCCTCCACCAGCCTGCCGCCGCAGCCAAAAAGGATTCCAACCCACCTACAGGGAGAAAGTCAACTGCAGCAGATGCCTGCACAGCTTGTGGCAGACATGGCCACAGAGCTAACGCCGATTCGTGCCAAGCGAAGGGACAGGAGTGCCACAAATGCAAAAAAGTGGGCCACTTCGCTAATGTGTGCCGATCAGGACGATCCAGCAACAAGAATCGGGCCATTCGAGTGAGGGACATCGCCAAAGGAGGAGGAGCCTCAATTCGAAGTCTACAACAATCAGTACACTGTCAGGTGCTGATCACACCAGACAAGAAGGACCAGCAGAGTCGCGTGCTGAGGATGTTGGTAGACACTGGCTCAGACGTTACTGGAATCACGGAATCCGAGTGGCGCAAGTGCTTTGGACAGACTGCTGTCAAGCCTGCCAAACGACTCGCGAATTTCGACAACTCTACAATCGCTACCCGAGGACAATTCAGGGCGCAGTTATCGTTAGCAGGACGGTCAGTGACAGTGCCAGTGTATGTGTTTGGCAACACATGCAACAATACACTGGGCATGGATGCGCTGCGTGCACTGGGAGGAGTGCATATCGATGTGGATTCGAACAGCACCACTATCCAGGAGGACCCCAGATGCGCAACTGTGCAACAACCTGAATCGGGAGGAGCCAGTCGAGTGCCGAAGGAGCAGCAGCCAAAAACACCTCAAATTTCGCAGCCAGATGCGCTGGAGACTTGGAGGAAGGCAGGACTGCAACCACTGCTGGCAGAGTTGTCCAACCTGACGAAAAAGGAGGTCGGCACCTACCCAGACTTCAAACATCGAATTCGGCTCAAACCAGGCGCAAAAACGCCACCCAGACAGCCTGTAAGATCGATCCCAGTACGCTTTGAGGAGAGAGCCAAAGAAGCCGTCGAGCTGATGGAACGCCAAGGTATCTGGGAGCGAGTTGAGCATGCCGATCGAGTACACGGCATGGTGGTCGTGGAGAAACCAGATGACCCCGGATCAGTCAGGATAACCAGCGATCTGAGTCCGCTCAACAAGGACATCGATCCAGTGCTGTACCCGCTGCCAAACATCCACGATTTGCTGTACAACAGACTCAGTCAGGCGGAAGTCTTCAGCAAAATCGACCTGCTGAAAGGATACTTCAATGCAGAATTGGATGAGGACAGCCAGCTGCTGACAACAACTGTTACACCATGGGGCTACTACGCTTACAAGAAGCTGCCCATGGGTTTGAAGGACAGTGCAGCAGTATTCCAGAAACTGGTACACGAAACGCTGGAAGGTGTGCCAGGGTGTCAGCCCTACATCGATGACATTTTGGTGTATGGAGCAAATCGAAGGGAACACGATGACAGCTTGAAGCAGGTGCTACAACGCTTGAATGAGAAGAATCTACGCCTCAACCTGCGGAAATGCATCATTGCTCAATCATCAGTGAAGTTCCTGGGCCATGTGATCTGCAAAGGATGTGTCAAGCCAGATCCAGACAAACTGGAGAGCCTGCGGCAGATGACACCACCTAAAAACATCAAGGACGTGCAAAGTTTCTTGGGAGCCGTCAACTACTTGAGCAAGTTCGTGCCCTCACTGTGCGACAAGCTGGAACCAATTCGAGCACTCACACGGGCTAACACGAAGTTCGTGTGGGGTCGGGAGACTCAGGAGGCGTTCGAACAAGTGAAAAAGCTGCTCGGCGGACCGAAGGGACTGCGCCTCAAGATGTTCGATCCCTTAAAGCAGACCTTTGTCACTACCGATGCATCTGGTTATGGCATTGGTGGGATGCTGTCACAGGTGCACTACGGCCAGGAATTCCCAGTCGCATTTGGACACCACACTCTGGACGCAACCAAGCGAAAGTGGGACACCACCGAGAAGGAGGCTTATGCGGCGATGTTTTTCTGCGAGTATTGGGAGAAATACTTGCTCGGCAGACACTTCACGCTTCGAACTGACCACCAAGCGCTGCAAGCACTACTACATCGACAGGCGAACCAGAGAAAATCGCAGAAATTCGAACGTTGGGTGCACAGACTCAACGTGTTCGACTATGATGTGCAGTACATGCCTGGTGACAACAACCACATGGCAGATGTTTTGTCGCGCCTGCAGACCGATTCTGCACCAAGTGGAGTGATTCGTTGCGTCAAGGAGTTGGGATTCTCAGCCGGAAGAATCGCCAAAGCTCTAAGGAACGACCCAGTGCTGAGCAAAGTCAAGCAATACTGCCTGGAGGGTTGGCCAGACAAAGCCAAATTGCCCAGCCAATTTTGCAACTTGCCTTATCACAGGATGAAGGACGAGTTTTCGGTGGAGGACAAAACAGGACTGGTGTTGCGAAACAACAACCAGATCGTTGTTCCAGGTCCACTCCGAAGAGAACTACTCAGCAAAGCCCACAAAGGACACCCTGGGATCGTCCGCTACAAACGCAAGCTCAGAGAAGGCTACTGGTGGCCGGGAATGGCCACAGAAAGCGAGGAGTTTGTGCGTCACTGCAGTGCCTGCCTAGATTCCGCCAAGTCGCAGCCCAAGGTGCCCACACACGGAGAACACCTGTACACACCAGAGGAGCCATGGGTGGAACTGTCAATGGACATCACCGGTCCGTTTGAGACAGCCCCAGCCCACAAGAAGTGCATAGTGGTGTTGCTGGACAACTACTCCAAGTATCCGGAAATTCTCTGCACCACTGACACGTCATCCAAAAGAATCATTCAGTGGTTGAAGCAGGTTTTTGCTCGATATGGCAACCCTGCCAGGATTCTCACGGATAATGGACCACAGTTTATCAGCCTGGAGTTTGAAGAATTTCTGCAGGAGAGGGACATCTTCCACCAGAAAGCTCCAGTCTACACACCACAGCAGAACGCATTTGTGGAGGTGTTCAACCGGTACCTAAAACACCATATTCAGACCTTCGCCAAGACTCAGGAGTGGGAGGAAGGACTGACTCAGACTCTGTGTCACTACCGAGCTACAGCTCAGGAAGGTGAGCAGCAGAGCCCTGCTGAGAAGATGTTCAAACGACAGCCGCGGCTTGCTTTTGAAGTTTGCCGCCAGTCACGCCCCACAAAAGAGAAAGGGAAGGAGTCTCCGGAAAACGCCAACAAAAATGTTGCTAACAACGCAAAATCGAATAGGAGCGGCGGAAAAGGAGACAAAGAGACACCACCCTGGCAGCAGATGTACCGCAAAGGACAACGTGTTCGTGTCAAGAGGAGCCACACTCCCAAAGGACAGTCGCCTTGGTCCCGCAAATGCTACACAGTGACGGCAGTTCTGGGCAGATTCAACTACAAACTGTCAGACGGTCAACTGTGGAACGCCAGGAACATGCAGCGCGTGCCAGATTCCCCAGCGGGCTCAGAAGTGATCGAGTTAGAGACCGGACAGCAGCCAGCAGAGCGCCGCTACCCTCTCAGAGAGCGAAGACCGGTGGACCGCTATGGGGACTGGGACTACAACTAACAGAAGACGGCCTTTAAGAAGAAAAGGGTGTTGATATGTGATCGCTTGTACGTACATGCTGCTGTGGTACGCACATGCCGTCTTGTGTGTTGGTTGTCTAGGCTAAATTATCGATCGGGCTCGGCCTGCCATGCCACTTGGCCGCGCCCTAGTCTGTAGCTCTGCGTAGTAATAGAGCCAGACGCAAGGCAGTGTTGAAAACAATCACTTTCTCTCCCTACGCACCTGCCTTGCGGCTGACTCTAGTTTGTGCTCTCCCGGAGTGCGTGTGTTGTGGCCAGTCTTTAGTTGTATACTGGCAGTGTTGATGGTCCGTTACTGCCTTGGCATAAAGGACTTTGTTGTTAAGCATCGCCTGCTACACCGCGTGACAGCTGGACGATAGGACAACGACAAAGAACTGTGCAAGGCAAACAGAAAACGGAACACTAATGTTTTTGCTGGTAGGGTTGTTCCGATTTGGAACAGCCTGCCAGATGAACTCGTTCACTCTCAGTCTTTAAAAGCTTTTCAACAGGCAGTCAGTCGCATCGACCCTTCGCTTTTTACTAACAGATATTTTATCTTACATATAGAGATGCAACCATAAGCCGGTATTATCCGGTATATACCGGATAATATGGTATTTTTTGCTCTAAAACATTATCCGATATCCGGTATATTTTGGATACAGCATATCGGATAATACCGGATAGCCAAAAATAGCATTTTCATGACAGGTTTTTCCAGTTTTCGAGCGTATTTTTGGTTTAGCATGCAGATTAGCACTATTTTTGGACTTAACTGCAGCCTATTATCTAGAAAATATAGCTGATTCAATGCGATGTCTCCGTAGGCCCATGTCTGGGTAGGCCCACCCCAAATTTTCGGATTATGACTACCCCAACCGATTTTCCCCCTCAGACCACCTCATACTCTGACCCATACATGTAACAGAGGGGTTTGGGGTCTCCCCCCTACCCGACTTAGGCCCTACCACCCGGATGCGACCCCCGAGACGATTTTTCCGAACGCCCTCCGATTTTTCTGGCAAGTAATTTTTTGAGCAAAATTTTGCGATTTTTTACAATTTCCGACACAAAAATTGCCATAATCGCCTGTAAAAAGGCACTTTTCAGCTGTATTTCAACCCAAATATAGCGATTTTTTACGATTTTTAGCCGAAAAATTGCGATTTTTTCGATTTTTAAGCGTTTTTTAGTACCCAAACCACCTCCCAAAATTTGGGCTTAGACCCCCGGCCCGCGCCAGACCCCTCCCCTTCGGCGGATGACCTGTTACATGTATGCTCTGACCTACCTCCTACCTCCCCCAGCCCGAAATGCTAGCCCATGTCTGCATATATGGTATGGCTTCTTCTTCTTCTTCTTGGCTAACACACATGTAAGAGGTCATCCGCCGATGGGGGAGGGGGGTTGGGGGGGTCTGGCGCCGGCCGGGGGGAGTCTGAGCCAAAATTTTGTGAGGAGGGTAGGGCACTAAAAAACGCTTAAAAATCGAAAAAATCGCAATTTTTGGGCTAAAAATCGCCAAAAATCGCTAGGGCTGAAATACAGTTAAAAAGTGCTGTTTTGCAGGCGATTTTGGCAATTTTTGTGTCTGAAATTGTAAAAAATTGCAAAAATTTGCTCAAAAATTTGCTTGCCAGAAAAATGGGAGGGGGGGTCGGCGAAATCGTCTCGGGGGGGGGGGGGGCTGGCCTAAGTCGGGTGGGGGCAGACCCCCCCCGACCCCCCCTGTTACATGTATGGGCTAACATATGATTATGTGGTCATTTGGTTGCAGGCCTTCCAACACCGTTGCCTCCTATTCCGAGCGGTCAGAGTTAGCGTGCGACTTGTGCGGCCGTGTGTGTCCATCCAGATCGAAGCTGGAGGTGCACTATCGGAGCCACACGGACGAGCGGCCCTACCAATGTCCCCAATGTCAGCAGCGCTTTCGCACCCGCTCTGCTTTGAGTGTGCACGCCAATAAACACGACCGCACCAAGCAGTATTTGTGTCCGGCTGAGGGATGCTCGAAGAGCTTCCAGTTCCCGGGCGATTGCAGACGACATCTGAGACTCTGTCACGCTAAAAGCAAGACCTTCGCTTGCGGCCTCTGTGGCAGTTTGTTCCAGACGGCGCACCATTGCAACAATCATATGAGGAGCAGACACACTGGTACGTGCTGTGCCTAATTAATCCCATACATGCGTCTAACCATACATGTAAGAGGTCATCCGCCGAACGGGAGAGTCATCAAAAATCGCAGTATTTCTCGCTCAAACACAGCTAAAAAGCGCTGTTTTACACCCGCCTTGCGGTTTTTCTTGAGCGATTTTTCACAGTTTTTTTAGAATTTCAGAGATGAGCGTACATTTAGCAGGCATACATGGGCCGGAAAAATCCGGAGGGGGTCTGGAGACCTCGGGGGGGGGGGAGGTCCCGAAAACAGTCCAAAAAAACGACTACTTTGCCTTAAATAAGCGAAAATTTTCTCCCTCCAGGAGGGGAGGGAGGGGTATGGACGGCCAAGGGGATGGGTAAACCCCCTTACTGCCCGGCCTATGTATGGTAACAGGGGCTCCGGAGGGTCTTCCCCCACCCGACTTAGGCCAGACCCTCCGGATGGTGACCCCGACCCCTAGACGATTTTTCCGCAATCCTTGTCAAGTAATTTTTTGAGCAAATTTTTGCGATTTTTTACAATTTTAGACACAAAAATTGCCTGTAGCATTCACTTTTTAGCTGTATTTGAGCCAAAATTAGCGATTTTTGACGATTTTTAGCCGAAAAATTGCGATTTTTGAGGGTTTTTAGTGCCTGGCCGGCGCCAGGTCCCCAACCCCCACCCGTTCGGCGGATGACCTGTTACCGGTACCGTCACCATATATGGAACCCCACGTTCAGGGGCTGTGGTGGTACCATATATGGTACCACTACCATATGGTACGAAATCTGAACGGAGTGGTAAAATGTATGGTACCGGTACCAATGCGAAGGTAGGGGTACCATACCACCACAGGCCGCGAACGTCGAACAACTAGGGTTGGCAGTGAACCCCCAGCCATGGCCTGTTACATGTACGATAGAGCTAAGTCAATTAGAAGATGACAGTAAGCTGTTTTGAGGCGAGCGTCCGTACAAGTGCGACGTTTGTGGAGCTGCCTTCGCTACCTCTTCCTATCTGACCATCCACCGTCGACAGCACACTGGCGAACTGCCCTATCAGTGCGACTGTGGAATGCGATTGGTGGACAGCTCGGCGTTGAACAGACATCGCAAAGTGCACCAGCCATACCTCCGCCCCTACGCTTGTAAATGGTGCAGTAAGACCTATAGACAGCCCGGCTCCTTGAAAGAGCACAAGAGAAAGGTATCTCTCTCTATCTCTCTCTCCACGTACAACCAATGGCGTATCCAGGGGGTGTAGGGTGGGTACACCCCCTTGGCGGTGGAGGTAGGAAGAGAAAGTCAATTAAAATAAGCGAAACTAATGAATTATGTACTAAACTGTCTATTTTGTGCTCAGAATGCCTTTTAAATGCGTTTTTGAAGGCTAAATTTTCAAAATTTTCTCGCCCTGGTCAGGCAGAAGCCCAACCAGGCCACTTTAAACTACTAAAACTTGTAATTTCTGTTAATTTCAAGCCTGGAATGTGTTTTAAACGCGTTTTTGAAGGCAAATTTTGCTAAATTTTCTTACCCCTGGTTGGGCAGCGGCCCAACCAGGCACCTTCAAAACTTTACACTCCCTATCCGAAATCCTGGATACGCCACTGCGTACAACCGTGCCCAGTGAGCAGAACAGTTATTGTTCATTAAGACAAACCTGCACTTTTAGAATTTTCCATCAGTGGTTGTTGTGTTGTGTTGTCAGGAGGCTAAAAACCGCTATTCTCCTCAGTAAGCGAAGCCTGGAAAACAGTCCCCTATACACCCAGTTCCCAATAGTAGCTTGTTGGCACAATACATGCAGACATGGGCTAGCATTTCGGCTGATGGGGGTAGAATTTTTTCCTGAGGGGAGGATGTTGGGGGTAGGAAGGAGCGCCTGATGGGGGCTGAGGGGGTGGTAAGCCAAAAAGTCCGTTTTTTGGCTTATTTTTCATTAAAATTAGTTAAAATTAGCTATTCTGAGCTCATTTACGCCTATTCCAGGCATATTTTTTATCATAATTATCTATACAAAATTCTTCCCAAAAATTCCTGATGGGGGGTAGCGGCCGGCTGATAGGGGTAGATCAGAGCCTGATGGGGGGCCAACCCCGTCGCGTCGTTGGCTCAGTGGGTAGCTTGCTGCCTCTGAGTCACGGCGGCCCCTGCATCCCTAGCGGTTGTAGTGGTTCATCCTCTCGGCGTGGCAAGTTTCTTGCTGCAAAGAGTTGGTCGTCGGCATAAAGCTCCACCCAGGCCACCGAAAGCTGGTTACAGCAAGTAGATAAAATGGGAACCAACTGGATCTGCCATTGCACCGAAGCCGCTCCTACAGCATGCCAACGTTGGAGAAAGATCAATGACGTCAGGAGTTGTCCACGGAAACCGACCAGGCCGGGGGGCCTCTCTCACACCAGGGGCGGACCTAGCGGACGTTGGGAGCCGACATCACCATGACGTCAACGCGCCAGGGACTTTCTTAAGTACCTGGCGCCCAACAGCATGGCTAGAGTGGCTGGCAGTGATAGAAGGGAAACGTCCGAGATGACGAAACCACGGGGGTAGCGGAATGGACCTCGAGTCTGATCGCAGGCCGTAAGGCCCCCCGCAAATCGGATCGGATCGGGGGGCCAACCCCCCTCAGCCCCCCCTTTGCCCATGTCTGCATACATGTACAAGGAGGGTTTTGGGTGTTACCCCCTAGCTAGAAATGCCAACCCTCCTCACCCCCGGAGACAGTTTAGGGACCCCGACACAAAAATTCAAGTACTAGTGTAGTGGCTCTAGTCCTGTGCTAACAAACTGACTCAGAAACATACATGGGCCGGGGGGGGTAAGGGTGGGTATACCCCTCCCCCTCGGCCGGCCATACCCCTCCCTCCCCCCTCCCGGAGGGAGGAAATTTTCGCTTATTTAAGGCAAAATAGAGGCGTTTTTGGCCTTTTTTCGGGGACCCCCCCCCCCCCCCGAGGTCTCCAACCCCCCTACCCCCCTCCGGATTTTTCCGGCCCATGTATGCTCAGAAATCACTAATTTGTAGCTTAAGCCTTTCTTTGGAAACCGAATTTGTCGTTTCCGCTCCTTATATTTTACGAGGAATCGGTGTTTTTAGAAGCGCTTCTTATGTTTTTTGCTCTAAAACGCTATTTGACAGCTTGAAATATCGATTTTAGCCTCCTTACTGTGAAAAACGTGCCCGGCGTTTTGGAACTTATTGAAATTTTGGACCCCCTCCCCCCACGCCGGCCCACGACCTGTTACATGTATGGTTGGCGCTGAAATAAGAAGTAGAAATAAAGTGCAGTTAGTTGTTATACTTCAGCACCATCAAAGGGAATATCTGGAGGAAGAGGAAGAAAAAGAAAGCAAGAATAAGCAGTTGTTCTCTCTGCAGTCGGTTCAACCAGTGGCAGTGAGTCAATCTCTGCCGCAACCGGAAGCTATGCCGATGTTGTTGAATCTGAAAGCTCAAGAATTTGACTCTTTTTCCTATCTCGATCCGCTCTTGGCCTCTGATAACTGGGACCACAGGGCGCCAGCTTCATCTAGTTCTTCCTTGCCTGATTTTCTCTAAACTACGTGCGTAGTACCGGAGTTTTCCACTTACAAGACCTGGTCTTATAACTGGAAAATGCCCAAATTTAAGGTCACTTTTTGGCGCTCTTTTGGGTCTTGTAACTGGAAAATGTTATTTCGCTTAAAAAAACGGATTTATGACCAAACATTAAATTGATCTTGACGTAGATGGTTGTTCCTGGAATTCCTGACCATTTTAAAGGTTAATTTGTAAAACTTTCTTTGAACTTTTTCAAGGAAATAGTGTTGAAGCATAGCAGAGTACTGTATTGTGTCGAAAACAAAAACAAGAATATCATGTTTTACATTCGAATGCACTTCTGCCCTTGTTTTCTAACGATAGACAGCTTTTGTTCACTCTAAAAACATTTACTTGCGTGTTAAAATTGGCCAATTTAACTAAGACCATGGTCTTTTAACTGGAACATGGATGTCAATGAACTCAGTTTTCAGACCACCTATTAGAAGACCATGGTCTTCTAACTATGGTGGTGTTATAAGCGGAAATCTCCGGTACTGTGTTCTGTTGGCCAAAATAGACCATCTGGCCTTTTTTTCTGGTTTTTTTCGGACAACTTCAAACTTCTGTCATACCGTTAATTTTGTACCGAGTTTTTTTGGCACTGTTATTTATTAATTACTCTAATGTTAATAGTTTATGCTGGCCAAATGCTAGCCTAATGCCTTTCCGTAGCTCTTTGTCTTACAGGACTCTGAATTGGCATGTAAATCTAATATGTATCTCACGGACTTTAGTAGCTGAAAACATCAGCTTTCTAGTACAACCGTTCTCTAATCTGCTAAAAGCCCAGGTGTGTTGTTTTGGCCGGCACTATGCTTGTTTGTTGCTGTTGACTTTGGCCTGTTATGATAAAAGCTGGAAGAAAGGATTTGTTGCATAGCTGCACGCTTGCTTCGATTGTGGTTTAAGCCAGGCTACTGCTCTATTTTGTGTCCATTCCGTTCTAAAATAAACAGTACGGATGAAAGATCGCTTTTTTTCCACCTTATTTCCGGCGAACGTTCGCTTCTGGTGATTTATTGGATTAAATTGGCTGCAATTTTTAACGTTTTTTAAAAGTTTTTGGTCTACGCACTGTATGTGCTCATGAATTTTGCTGTGTACCGAAACTATTGATAATTTCGCCCCGACCCCCACCTGAGGAAAAAAAACGCCCCTCCCCCAGGCCGGCCCGGAGATGTTAGATGAATGTAAATCGGTGTTTTTGGAAGCCCTTTTTATCGGTTTTTTGCTTGGTTTTTTTTAACTCTAAAACGCTGTTTGGCAGCTTATTAGCTTCTAGCGATTTTAGCCTCCTTACTGTGAAAAACGTGCCAGGCGTTTTGGAGCTTTTTGAAAATTTGGCCCCCCTCGACCCGGACCTGACGGAAGCCCCCCTCCCCACGCCATCAGGGTTGTTGTGGTACCTGGAATGTCAGGGAATTTGGTGTCCGGTCAGGGAAAAATTTGATAGCAGTAGAATTATCTCGCGCCCAAAGGGCCCTGTCAGAGCTATTGGTCAGGTAAATTTGACTTTGGTCAGGGAAAAGTCAGGGAATTTTGCTCTGAGAAAGCCGCAAGAACCCTCCCCGTACATGGATGGATGGATGGATTTTCCGGGCTTGGTCGTCGCAGCCCCTGCGTTAGGCCACACTGCGGGCCCATCACGCACACCCACATCCTGCCCTTCCTTCACTACTAGCCTAAACACATGCTCGGTGTCAGTCTGGGTGGGTCTCAGTGTAGCTGTCCCCGTTCCCGTTTGTGCCAACACGTGTGGTTGCTATTGTAGCTTTAGGTGCTTAGGCAGCTCCAGTCGGTTCCCATTTACCTACTTGCTGTCACCAGCTTTTGGTAGCCTGGGTTGGGCTTTGCGGCAAGAAACTTGCCCCACCGAGTGGATGAACTCACGAGCACGCGCACAGTGGCTTTGCGGCCTAAACCACCACACCAACTGTGCGTACATAGTACGACTGGAGGTAAGCTGGAAAAAAGCGGCCTCGTGTTTTCGTTCGAGTCTGTATGGTGAAAGGAACTGATAGGATTTCAGCCCATCTACATACCTACTACATTATGACCAGTAGACCGGTAGATCTGTTGCAATCAGTGCTGTCAGTCTATTCGCCATCAGGCTACACTGATTTGGCGGTGACAGCTAATGGCAAATTCGCTCTAATCCAATTGGATCTGTTGCACCGCGACAAATGTGTCGCATTCGACTTGGACACAAAACGGCGTCACGTGATCAGTCTGCCCCTACGGGTCTCTAAACCAAGCAGACTGCCGTATTTCCTGTTCTGTTACCATGGAGGGGTGACAGCCTTGGTGGCCGAGACTGAGATTGCCCGGCGCAGAAGGTGTCTGGCCGTTTTTGTTAGTCAACTGAACTTGCCCGGCGGTGGGTCGGACCGGTGGAAGTTGGTGGGACAGCCGATACTGGACGTCGACGATGTGCTGCATCATATTGTGGCCTTTCAGTATAAGTGGGAGCTGTTTCTCATTCTTAGTGGAGGTACGTACAGCATTGAGCGATTGGATTTATTGGTGATCTATTGAAAGAAAAAGGCGGGAAAATGAAGTTTTCATAAATAAGCCGCGGTTTCAATGTGGAGGGTCAAAAAGTTCAGAACTTAAAACAAGCCCATTTGCTCATCTATGAAAAAACCCGGTAGATTTAAAGATTTTAGACAACCAACGACTCGAACTTGGCAGATACGACATCAGCCGAAAGTCATTGGTCCGAAAAACTCTGTTCATTGAGGCCACAGTGAAGGACGGAATAGCTTACAACGACAAGCTGTACCTCTCGCTCCAAAGCTCCAACGAGCGATTCGACATGCACCGAATTCTAATAATTGAGCCCAGTTCTGACTACGCATTTAACTTTGAGTCACTCACCGGTGACCCCACAGCTGGCTACCCTAACTGTTGTCGAGCCTGTACAATGGACCACATAAGTTCCCAGCTGTGCTTTTTGTTCGAGGCAGCTTCTAGTCAACAAACTGCCGAACTGTGGATTTTGGACTTGGACGAGTTGAGCTGGCAGAAAGTAGAGTTCTCGTTCCCTTGCTGTTCGCTCTTTGAGCCATTGCTGCATTGCATACCGCAGGGCAGTGCGTACGTGCTGGGTCAGTGTTTCAATACCAGCAAAGCTCATTTGTACCGATTCTGGGTGGGCGTTCCGCTACTGCAGACGATGGCCTTGGAGCGGGTGAAAAAAGTGCTCAGTGAAACTAGCAAACGAAGTTCGGTGGAGGAACTGGCTGACCGGTTTAAACTGTTGGGACTGCCCGATAGACTGCTGAAAATGCTTTGGTGATTTGGTTGTTTGAGGCTATTGTAGTGTTTAGAAAAATTGACCTGGGAGTAAGTCTGCAGTCTGAGTAACAGAAATTACAAATGCGGCAGGAAAACGATGTTCTGCTTTCTTTGTTTTAGCCGGATTTTGCTGGTCGACATGCTAAAAGCCTTCAAAAACGCCTTACAGTGTAAAATACATCTATTTATTATTTGTTTCTCTTATTCTTTCCTCCCACAACCGCGAGCGAGGTGTACCCACCATACTACCAGAAGGATGGTGCTTGCTGCAGCGATTCGGTTCATTTTGGAGACGATCCCTTAGTACTGAAGACCAAAATAAAACTGTCTGAGTGGTTGTCGAGCATTGGACAGTTTCTGATCTGCACAGTTTCAGAAAGCCATTGCCTCAGCTAAACAATGCACCAAACCTCTTCGCTATAGCTTTTGAAATGCATATGATTATAGCGGGCCGGCAAAAAGTGGCCGGTCATATTTGGAGATTTGGCTCAGATTCCAGCCCTTTTTTAGAGATACAGTAGCTCAACCAAGACACACAAACGCGCCAAATTTAAATGAAAGAAATCATGTAACAAGAGCAACAGCCAAGTCGCAATCCAGTTTCGTCTGACTTCATAGGTCGAAAACCCGTCCAGGTAATGTTTCAAAATTGTGGGCGTCGTTTAAAAATGATCGGAATGTTGGCATCGTCAGCCAGGTGGTGCTGGTTCCAAAGCGAAGCCAAGTGTTGGCCGTTGCTCCTGTTTAGGGTTCAGGAGGGCCTGGTCTCTGTTGACCAGGTTGCGTCCGCTGCGAGCTGTGCAATATGTGGCTTCGTGCTCGCCCAGCGCAGGACTGTGGGGGCTTGTCTGAAGCAGCTGGTCTCTGCTTTCCCTGACACCACCTTTGCTTTTCTCCTTTGAACAGTTTCAAAGGAAAGTTGATGTGTATGGCGTCGTGTGTGTAACTGTAGCTGCGTCAGTCAGTGTTTAGTTCACACCAGTTGCTGTTTAGCCTACCGTATCGTGTACGCGCCATACATTGTAATTGTAGCGTCTAGGGCGCCGTGTGATCGAGTTTTACTGCTCGTCTTTGTTCTCGCTCATTCTCTCTGTCTGACTACCTGGCGAGCGGTCGTGTCTTTATTCTTCTGTCTATTTAATTAATTGTTGGTTGGAGGTAAAAGTTGTTCTCGGATCGGCAACTACTATAAAGCCCACAACGACCAACAAAACAACTGGCGACCAACGGTGGCATTCAGCAATCGTGGAAGAAAGAAAAAGACGATTTCCGAGGAAGGACGGTATTTCTTCACCTACCAACTTTTGGATGCACGCCTGGTTGGCGGCAGCTCTCAACTCAGAAGAGCAAGGACGCGCAAACACCAGTTGGTTGGCGTTTTTGCTCACTGATTTGGGAGAAGAGTGTCTCAGTACTTGTGATCTAATCACTTGTACCCTCCTCATCTTCGTTCCTGCCGGAGGAGGAGAAGTCTACTCGTGTCTACTCGTTCCTGCCGGAGGAGGAGAAGTCTACTCGTGTCTACTCGTTCCTGCCGGAGGAGGAGAAGTCTACTCGTGTCTACTCGTTCCTGCCGGAGGAGGAGAAGTCTACTCGTGTCTACTCGTTCCTGCCGGAGGAGGAGAAGTCTACTCGTGTCTACTCGTTCCTGCCGGAGGAGGAGAAGTCTACTCGTGTCTACTCGTTCCTGCCAGAGGAGGAGAAGTCTACTCGTGTCTACTCGTTCCTGCCGGAGGAGGAGAAGTCTACTCATGTCTACTCGTTCCTGCCGGAGGAGGAGAAGTCTACTCGTGTCTACTCGTTCCTGCCGGAGGAGGAGAAGTCTACTCGTGTCTACTCGTTCCTGCCGGAGGAGGAGAAGTCTACTCGTGTCTACTCGTTCCTGCCGGAGGAGGAGAAGTCTACTCGTGTCTACTCGTTCCTGCCGGAGGAGGAGAAGTCTACTCGTGTCTACTCGTTCCTGCCGGAGGAGGAGAAGTCTACTCGTGTCTACTCGTTCCTGCTGGAGGAGAAGACATCTGCCCATGTCTACTCATTCCTGCTGGAGGAGGAGACGTCTGTATAGCGAGGTGTAGGGCAGCGAGTGTTTTTTACTAAACAGTCCATACAGCAGGTTACACAAAGGCACGAGTGAATAGCAAGAGATAAGAAAAAGTAGGCCAGTCAGTCACAGTCGTAGCCAGTCAGACAAAGTGTAAAACGTGCTATGTAGATGAGGACTAAACAGGAGCTCCTACAATACGTACGCAGAATAACTTAAATTGCACACTACATACATATGTACTTTCAACACTCCTCCTCAATTTAAGGTTAGACTACAACACACCAACACACAAAGTCAAACAACTAAAAGGTTAGTGTCAGACAAAGAATGTCTCGGTTTTGGTTTCTTGCCGATTCAGCGGCCTGACCTTGCGCCTTCGCTTTCTGGTAACGATTTGCCAACCGAAGTCAGCTGTCGGATCATCTGAATTGCCAGCTCCTCCTGAACCTGATACCCTCTGCTGGCTAGCTGAAACATTCGGCACAACACACGCACCAGAAGCGAGACCATTACAACCTCTACTTGTGCCTGCTACACGTCTGGAGGCACCACAGTTGAACACAGACCCACTTGTTTTGATTGCCAGCACCTGGGGCTCCGCTGGTTCAGTCAAGTTCGGCTTCAATTGGGGCTCACTAAAACTGACATTGAGCACATAGGAGTTATCACGAAGCGAGCCAGTCAAAAAGGTCTGACCAGAAGAGTCACAGACAGACACGTTGCCACCACCAGTGCCACGTTTTACTTGGACGTTTTTCTAAGTCCTGGGTCACTTCACTGTCACTGTCTTTTAACAACAAAAATACAACAATTTTCAAAAAATTGAAAATAATTGCATACTTGAAATTTTCAGAGGTTCCATAATTTAATTGAAAATATTAAATTGTAATTGAAAATAATGGAAAACTATTTCAATTAATTTAAGTTAATTTAATTGAAATTAAAAATGGAGCCCATAATTTAATTGTAATTGAATTGAAATTCAAATTCCATAATTTTGCATCACTAATACACACCACCTTTCTGAAGATGGGACTTCTGACTTTCCACAACTATACTTGAAATTTTACCCTCAGAATACCGTTTAAATGCGTTTTTCAGAGCCAATTTTTAAAAATTCTTTGTCTTGTTAGAATGTTCTCACTCTGTTTGGTCGGGGAAATTTGACTTTGTACAGCGAATTTTGCTCGGAAAAAGCCGCACGAACCCTGTATAAAGAGATCGAGTCGATAAGTGTTATACCCTTATAAACTCTTAATAAGATGTGAAAGGTCACTCTTGCCATTTAGCATTTGAAAAATTGGAAAGCCCTGACGTAAACGGTAGCTACCTTCTCTAATCTAAACGTTCATCTAAGTGAAATCGAGAAAATTTAAGCCCAATGGCTTCAAATCGAGACTAGAAGTACATGTACTGTACATCAAAACAATTAAAATTATGGCCACTTTAGTGATTTCTGCACTTTAAAAAATTACGTAATGAAGTCGCCAACCCCCCCTCCCCCCACCGTAATGAATACAGTAGTAATCTTTTGGCGAACCCCCCTCCCCCCTCATGCCATTACGTAATTTTTGCACGCCCCCTTAGTTCTCTATATAAACTTCGAAACGGAGCGATCTCTTTTTTGCTTCCTCAAGCTCTCGAAATTCCATAGACTGTAAACAGCATTCATCTGTGTGGCTTCAATTTCATGGTATCCAGGATGTAACCAAAGACAGAGTGCACCGATTTTCGGTCGACCTCGACTGCTTCTGTCATAGGACGCAAGCAATGGATCAAATACAATAGGGAGAAAATTTTGAAAAATTAGCCTTGCTAGACGTTTTTTAATGAATAAATCGGTCTTAAACTACCGTGTCATGCCTTCTGTTTGTACCTGATACCTGTACCTGTTTCAATCCAAATATACCCAAAATCAGGTAGGTACAGTTCAAAAGTACCCGATCAGATATCAGGTATTGCAAATCTACCTGATAATCAGGTACAGGTACAGGTATACCTGATCCACAGTACATAAAACCAGTTTTGCGAAGCCGCATTTTTCCAACCGTAATTTGATTGGCACTCTTACGCAAGTTGTTTTTCAGAGAAAATCAATATAGACTGTCTGACTAATTTAGCAAATTTCAATGCACCTGCCTTCCGGCTGCCAAACTGCTTAGCTATAAATCGTGTTAGGAGCAAAAAAATTGGCTGCAAATGTCGCTAAACAAGCAAAGTACGTGTAATGTTGTCCTTGTTTTGCGTCACTATTCTATGCACCGGAGTGACCGTTTCGCTAATCGACATCGATCGATTTCCATGGGGAATCAATCTGGGCGCCGCGCCCTTTTGTTTTTTGCGCGCAGACTACTGTTTCCCAGCAAGTTAATAACAAATAGCAAGTTAATTTATTTTTGGGCGAAATCGGCTAGCAAATAGCAAATTCCTAACAAGTTAATTTTGGCAAAGCGCCGCCTAGCAAATAAATAGCTAGTTTATTTCGGTTCGGATTGAGGGAGCGAGAAATTTGCTAGGAATTTGCTAGCAATTTACTAGGAATTTACTAGCATCAGACATATTCATCCATTATCTCTATCGTTCCCAGCTTGGCCTGGGACCTTATGTGCTGCCAGGTTGGTCAAGGACCCAAGGTGCTGCCAGGTTGGTCAAGGACCCAAGGTTGGTTACGCTACGCACGCATATAGCCAAAGTAGGGCTAATAGCCAAGTACATACATTGTACGTATGGATGAAAGTCAGTCTCTAGGCTGGCAGTAGATTCGGCAAATAGAAAACTGAAATAAATGTGAATGTGTTCGTTCATGTTAGGCGCAAACTTATGTTGAGTTGCTGGCGCTTCTCTTTTTGCTGTTGCTTATTCAGCTTGTTGAAACTGAGATGCAATGTATAGTTTTAATTTTAAACGGTACCGGTGTTTACCCTTACAAGACAAACAAAAAATGCCCAAATGCGTCACTTTTGACGCTCTTTTGAAAACTATGATCTTATTATAACTATGGTCATCTTATAATCGGAAAATCTCGCAGGCATCATTTAGTTGAGCGAAAAATTTGTAGAAAATTCTAGCAAATTGATAGCAAATAGATAGCAAATTTCTAGCAAATAGCAAGTTAATAACAAATTAAATTTGAAATTGCAGTGTCTAGCAAGTAAATAGCTAGTAAATAAAATTTCTGACAGTCACAAGCAAGTTAATAGCTAGTTAATTAGAAAATTAATTAACTGGGAAACAGTAGCGCAGACCCTGCAACATCGAAAATCCGGATGAGACCGGCCCGGCGACAGCAAGCTGCAAGAAGAATTGTGCACCGTCTCGGAGCAGAGAGCGCAGTTGAGGCGAACGAAACAAAGAACAACAAATAGTGCTTGGCGTAGCTGATTTTCGCTACTTTTCATGACGCACTAACTATTAACTTATTGCGTCATCAAAGTAATTGGGCGACGGAGTGCAATTGACTGCTAAATGTCTGCCGGCAATTTGGATGATTGTTTATCGCCAGTCCGTTACCAGTTTGTGGGACAGAGCTGGTATGTGGACAAAAATTTGCGTATTACTTCTCATTTCGGCCGTGAGAGCAGTGGTGGGCGCCGGCCAAGCAGAGACCTACTGCGGTTTGGTTGCCGGCGTTTGGTCGCCCACTCAGCAATCCTGCTTCGTACAGTCAGCTGAGAAGGCCAAGGGTGATGGGAGCAACTGCGCCTGCAATAGCATGGCAGTGCCGTATGGCTTATATGGACGCGCTGCCCATATCAAGACGCCGGAAACGTTTGAGCTGCTTGACGGTACTGTTGCAATGTTTATACCAATAGGCCATTCACAATCCACTCGGTTTCTGTTTTGTGCAAAATTTTTCGATCTTCTTAGTTCATGCCATTGAATGGCGACTGAGTTGCCGTCCAGTTGTACCAGTGTTTTGAACGTTTTTACTAGCTGAAAATTCCTGGATAATTTGAAGATTTGCAGGTCTCTTCGACAAAGTACTAACAGGCATGCATGCCGCTAGTGGGGGTGCTGACATAGCTGACTTTAAATGGATGAATTCAGAAGTGGTTGAGTCTGGCCCAGTGGTCTATCACCCCTCGCTGGATCTCAAAAACAATAAACTTTGTGTCACAGTGGAGACTAACAAATTCAAGGGAGAACCATGCGCAGCATCAAAAGATGTTCTTTGTGAAATCGTTGATCGTGGGTCTATTCCAGCAAACTGTACGCAAAGTTAACCAAGCAACTTTTAGATGTACCAGAAACCGTTGTGGCTGCATGTGAGGGAAGCAGTGCAACTCTACAGTGTACCGAAGGCACAATAGTGGTGAAATTTGCCAGATTTGGTTCTGTTGTTCAAGACATGCATGTAGAACAGAGCTTGTGTTATCTAGTTGTTGTGGTGCGTTAGGTCTTCCAGTTTTAGCTGTGTGGAACAACTCCTGCAAACTGCCCTGGAGATGCCACCGCCCACACTCTAGTCGCACAGGCGTAAGTTCAGTCAGACTATTTAATTGGCATACAAACGACAGTTTGTCTGAAACCGCACACATAGTGTTTTAGCAGTGTCCATTTTTCGTTAGCATATTCTGTTTTTGGTAAATGAAATCAATTTTCTATCATCCAGTATGTTATGCAAATTAGTAAAGCAAATCACAATCAATCCTACCAAAATCTTGATCAGTCAATCGCAAAAGTTCTACGAAACGTTGCCTCTAAAATTGTTTGAACACATTTCTTCATCTTTTCAATGGCCAAACAGTCGTATACTGGGCGGATTTGTAATCAAACATTACAGAGAATGCAATGGCAAACAGAACTGTGTTCTGGACGCAAGTGATACTGTATTCAATCCGGGATCGTGTGGAGCTGGTTCATTGTATTTAGAAGTTTGGTATTATTGTGATGGTAACTATTCGTCCATCATGCTCTAACACCACTACTGGGAGTGGTTTTTAGGAACTTGTATACCACCGTGTTCTGAAGCTACATGCCAACCATTTACAACAACACAACCAACAACAACACTATTAACTACCACAGCAGTAACAACGTCAACAGTAACAACTACAGTGCCAACAAGTTCAACTACCAAAACAACCACAACTCGACTGCCTTCAACAATCACTTCAACAACAACAACACCAGAGGCCACAACCACAGAAACATCAACAATCTTAGAAACAACAACCACAGCTCCGAGCACCTCAACATCTACCATTGCAGAAACTTCAACGACATTGCTAACAACACCTCCAAGCACATCAACATCCTTAACTCCAGAAACTTCAACAACATTAGTGACAACAGCCACTGCTCCAAGCTCCTCAACATCAACAACTTCAGAAGCTTCTACAACATTTGTAACAACAACTACACCTCTAAGTTCCTCATCATCTACAATCCCAGAAACTTCTACAGCTTTGCCAACAACAACCACAACTTCAAGCACTTCAGAATCCTCAACATCCACAACTCCAGAAACTTCTACAACTTTGCCAAAAACAACAACACTTCCAAGCACATTGACATCCTCAACATCCACAACCCCAAAAACTTCTACAACATTTGTAACAACAACTACACCTCTAAGTTCCTCATCATCTACAATCCCAGAAACTTCTACAGCTTTGCCAACAACAACCACAACTTCAAGCACTTCAGAATCCTCAACATCCACAACTTTAGAAGCTTCTACAACATTGGTAACAACAACTACACCTCTAAGTTCCTCATCATCTACAATCCCTGAAACTTCTACAGCTTTGCCAACAACAACCACAACTTCAAGCACTTCAGAATCCTCAACATCCACAACTTCAGAAGCTTCTACAACTTTACCAAAAACAACAACACTTCCAAGCACGTTGACATCCTCAACATCCACAACTCCAGAAACTTCTACACCATTTGTAACAACAACTACACCTCTAAGTTCCTCAACATCAACAACTCCAGAAACTTCTACAGCTTTGCCAACAACAACCACAACTTCAAGCACTTCAGCATCCTCAACATCCACTACTTCAGAACCTTCTACAACATTGGTAGCAACCACTACAGATGCAAGCACCTCCATGTCTACAACTCCAGAAACTTCTACAGCTTTGCCAACAACAACCACACCTCTAAGCGCATCAACACCCTCAACATCGACAACAACAACTGCAAAAACTTCTACAAGTTTGGCAACAACAGCCACAAATCCAATAACCTCAACATCTATGAGTCCAGAAACCTCTACAACTTTGGGAACAACAACCACACCTCCAAGCTCTTCAACACCTGCAACAGTCATTATTCCTGAACCCTCAACAACTCTGATGATAACAACAACTGCTCTGAGCACCTCAACATCTGCAACACAGATGACTCCAGAAACTTCAACAACATTGGTAACAACAACTACAGCTGCAAGCACCTCAACATCCACAACTTTAGTACCTTCTACAACATTGGTAACAACAACTACAGCTGCAAGCACCTCCATGTCTACAACTCCAGAAACTTCTACAGCTTTGCCAACAACAACCACACATTTAAGCGCATCAACACCCACAACATCGATAACAACAACTGCAAAAACTTCTACAACTTCGGCAAGAACAACCACAAATCCAATAACCTCAACGTCTATGAGTCCAGAAACATCTACAACTTTGGGAACAACAACCACACCTCCAAGCACTTCAACGTCCACAAAATCTATGACTCCAGAAACCTCTACAACTTTGGGAACAACAACCACACCTCCAAGCAGTTCAACGTCCACAAAATCTATGAGTCCAGAAACCTCTACAACTTTGGGAACAACAACCACACCTCCAAGCACTTCATCATCTGCAACATCCATGGTTCCAGAAACTTCAACAACTTTTGTAACAACAACCACTACTCCAAGCACCTCAACATCTTCAACATCCATGGTTCCAGAAACCTCAACAACTCTAGTGATAACAACAACTGCTCTGAGCACCTCAACATCTGAAAGGAAGATTACTCCAGAAACTTCAGCAACAACTGCACCTCCAAGCTCCTCAACATGGGAAACATCCACAACCCCCGAAACCTCATCAACCTCGGTAGTAACTGGAACTCTCAAAACTTCCCGCATGTCAGTAACAACACCAACTAAAACAATTTCTACACTGGAAACTTCACCAACCTCAGGCACAACAATTGCCGCAGCAGACACAAGAGCAGTAACTGCAAGTGTAGTGACAACTTCAGCAACCAGTAACAGAACACCAACAAGAGGACCTGGCACCATAAAGACTTCCGCAACTATTACAACTCCTGAGGCTACTCGATCAACTCAAAGAACTACTTTTACAACACCAACTGAGCCATTAGCAACAACAACTCCATCAACCAGCAGTACAACAAGTTCAACAATTACTTCAACAACGATTGTAAAAACATCAACCGAAACAACTGATGCAACCATGTCAACTGATCGAACAGCAGCTCATATGCCAATCGCAACAGTTTCAGCACCATTTATAACACCAACAGCTGTCTTAGTTACATTAACAACACCAGCAACATCTTCAATAACCCTTCAATCAACAGCAACAGCGACTGCTTCAACTGCTGTACCATCAACAGCCACTAAACCAGTGTCACCAGCTGTTCAAACAGCTGAAACAGATACAATATCGTCCACAACAGAGCCAGCAACTATTCAAGCAACATCAACAACAACAACTACTACTACTACTGCACCTGTTTCTACTTTGCGACCTCCTCTGCCACTGCAAGGTGCGGCCTTGACTGCAGCACGAGTGGTACAATCCATTGGTTGCACATTTCTGCTGATCAGTCTTGCAGTTACAATCGGCGTTTTTCTTTTGCTCAGGTTTCTCCTTTACATCTTACAATTGTAAACACATGGTACACTCAAAACAAGTTTTAGAGATTTTTCATATGAACGCTGCATACATATGGGTCAAGAAGTGGCACTACTTTGCGCGCATATGATTATATTATTTCTTCGTGAACAGATAGGCAATCAGGTAGCTATCACCAGTAATCAGTAGATCCTCCAAAACAGGAATACCTTATGTAGAGAAAGTATGTTGAACTGCTTGTGCAACTTTCAGATTGTTTGCAAAACCGCTGCAATTGGACTACAGTTTTTCTTCATTGCACTGTTCTTTCTGATGGCTATGGAAGCATACCACTGCTACACAATCTTGACTAACATGGTGTTCAGTGGATCACAACTGAGTCGGTTCAATGTTCAGCTAATGTGTTGGGGCCCAGCACTGACCATCACTGCACTTAGCTACAGGAGGGAACAATATCTGCCTTCTGTTTGGACGTAAGTAGAGATGATGACGAGAATGAGAATGAGAATGACAATGAGAATGACAATGACAATGACAATGACAATGATGATGATGATGATGATGACGATGACGATGACGATGATGATGACAATAATGATGACAATGACAATGACAATGACAATGACAATGACAATGACAATGACGATGACAATGATGATGACGATGACGATGATGATGACCATACATGTAACAGCAGGGTCTGGGGTTCTGCCCCATCCGACTTAGGCCAAACCAGATGCCAGATCATATGACAACAATGACAGTGATGACAATGACAGTAATTGTGAATGATATAACCGAGATCTCGGTATCCAAATCCTGAGAATACCGAGACCGCTAGTTTTATGGAATTTATGAGTAAAACAATGCAAAAAGAAGGTGAAAAATCTTCCAAAACAAGTTTTGATTGAAAGTGTTTAGTATTTTTCCACTGTTAGGATCTGACAACCTGTATTTATCTTAGTTTATGCTTATTTTGACAGCTTATTATTTAACAGCATAATCAATCAATCAATCAATCAATCAATCAATCAATCAATCAATCAATTTGTTCATGATCAAAGTTCTTAGGAGAAATTGTACTCAAATGCTAAGGCATTGTCTTTACTGAACCAAATAGCCATAGAGAAAAAATGAAAATACATTTGCATAAATCGATTTCAGACAGTGCGTTCTCGGTTGTCTCAGTATTCTCGGTATTTTTTGGTATTCTCGGTATTTCTTGGTATTCTCGGTATTCTCAGTATTTCTCGGTATTCTCAGTATTTCTCTGTATTCTCGGTATTTCTCAATATTTTCGGTATTTCTCGGTATTCTCAGTATTTCTCAGTATTCTCGGTATTTCTCAGTATTCTTGGTATTTCTCGGTATTCTCAGTATTTCTCGGTATTCTTTGTATTTCTTGGTATTCTCGGCTCGGTATTTCTCAGTACTTCTCGGTATTTCTCAGTGTTCTCAGTATTTCTCGGTATTTCTCAGTATTCTTTGTATTTCTTGTTATTCTCGGCTCGGTATTTCTCAGTATTCTCGGTATTTCTCGGTATTCTCAGTATTTCTCAGTTTTTCTCGGTATTCTTTGTATTTCTTGGTATTCTTGGCTCGGTATTTCTCAGTATTCTCGGTATTTCTCGGTATTCTCAGTATCTCTTGGTATTCTTTGTACTTCTTGGTATTCTCGGCTCGGTATTTCTCAGTATTCTCGGTATTTCTCGGTATTCTCAGTATTTCTCGGTATTCTTTGTATTTCTTGGTATTCTCGGCTTGGTATTTCTCAGTATTCTCGGTATTCTCAGTATTTCTCAGTATTTCTCGGTATTCTTTGTATTTCTTGGTATTCTCGGCTTGGTATTTCTCAGTACTTCTCAGTATTTCTCGGTATTCTCAGTATTTCTCGGTATTTCTCAGTATTCTTTGTATTTCTTGGTATTCTCGGCTTGGTATTTCTCAGTATTCTCGGTATTTCTCGGTATTCTCAGTATTTCTCGGTATTCTTTGTATTTCTTGGTATTCTCGGCTTGGTATTTCTCAGTATTCTCAGTATTCTCAGTATTTCTCGGTATTTCTCGGTATTCTTTGTATTTCTTGGTATTCTCGGCTCGGTATTTCTCAGTACTTCTCGGTATTTCTCGGTATTCTCAGTATTTCTCGGTATTCTTGCTATTTCTTGGTATTCTCGGCTTGGTATTTCTCAGTATTCTCGGTATTTCTCGGTATTCTCAGTATTTCTCGGTATTTCTCAGTATTCTCGGTATTCTAAGTATTTCTTGGTATTCTCAGTGTTTCTCAGTATTTTCGGTATTATTCGGTATTCTCAGTAGTTTTCAATTCTTGGTATTCTGAAGTCTATTTCTGTCTTGTTATCATCACTATGAAATGATACGATCATCACTATGAGATGATGCGATCATCACTATGAGATGATGCGATCATCACTATGAGATGATACGATCATCACTATGATATGATACGACCATCACTATGAAATGATACGATCATCACTATGAGATGATAGTAGTGATGATAATTCCATTTTACAGGTGCTGGCTTAACTTTGGAGACAGTGTCTTCTGGGGCACTGTGGGACCGCTGACACTGGCTTCCATTCTCACTCTGATTCTCATAGAAGCTGCTGGGATGGATTTTCGGGAAAAAGTGTCCATTTCTAATCAACATCAGCGTTCGGCAGCCATGTACAGTATTATATTTGTAGCAGTTTGCGTTATCGTATGTATATATACATCGTTGCCAGGTTTCAGTGCAAATCGGAGCAACTTGCTCATTCTGCTGCCATTGCAAATCGCATCCTGGTTGGTGGGGAGCTATGCCATCTATCACATGAACTTGTATCTTTTTTCAACTGTTCTTTTTCTGAACGTAGCGCTTGGGATCGCCATTTTCGTTTTCCATTCGCTGGGAAACCCTCAGGTATGTGCGATTAGCAACTGGAACGGTTTTTTTAGAGTTCGAGAAAAGAACAGTGAAATTTTTTATCTTGTTTTACAACCTAGCTAAATGGCTCTTTCTGAGTGTAGTGATGATAAGTAATCTTTGAGGCCCATGAAATCTTCAAGCGTCTGTGGGATCGCTTACGAGGAAGAAAACCATCAGAACAAGATTGTGAAAGAGGCAGTGCAGAGCGAAAGGAGGATGAATGGGCTGAGTTTGATAGACAAATTAGAGATGTTGAACGCATTATTAAGGCCATTGATGCCTTTAGGGACTTCAACAAGTAGTAGGTAGGAGTGATAAACTGATCCTTTTTCTTTTCTTTCTTCAACCTCTGTTTATGTCTGCTGTACTGTACAGTTCCATTCTCAGTTTGTAGAACATTGAAGTCTTTCTTTGTTAGTTGCTCTCAATATAGACTTTAAACTTGAAGAAATAAAAGGTACCGGAGTTTCTACCTATAAGACCCCTCCGGTTATAGGACCCAGGTTTCTGAGAAACCCCTGCGTTAGGCCACACTGCGGGCCCATCACGCACACCCATATCATCCTGCCCTTCCTTCACTAACTACTAGCCTAAACACATGCTCGGTGTCAGTCTGGTCGGGTCTCAATGTAGCTGTCCCCGTTCCATATGTCCCAACGCATGTGTGGTTGCTATTGTGGCTTTTAGGTGCTCAGGCAGCTCCAGTCGGTTCCCATTTACCTACTCGCTGTCACCAGCTTTCGGTGGCCTGGGGTGGACTTTGTGCCGACCACCAACTCTTTGCGGCACGCACGACGTTGCGCCCAGTGGCTTTGCGCCCTAAACCACTACACCAACTCTGCAGGCTCAGAATGCTGTGTTTTCTTGTATATTTTTTTACAAGATAACTAATAAATAAGGAGTTTTTGAACTCAGGTCGTTCAAGAATCGTTCTATAACCTGCGTAATCTTAGTAAAATTCTTCATTTGATAGGTTTAGATAGCTGCTGAAAGCATATTGGAGCTTCTAAGTTGCCTAAGTTTTCAACACTTGTTTAAAACTGAGCTATTCAGACTTAAACGTACAGTCAGTTCAGTTGTTGCAAAGATCAAAACCAGTATATTTCATGCTCTTCATGCAGAACATCGAGTTTTAATCGTAAAACATAGAATTTCCACTTACAAGACCCGGGTCTTATAACTGGTGCAAAAATGTGACCACAAATTTAGGTATTTTCCGGTTATAACACCCGGTCTTATACGTGGAAAACTCCGGTAATAACTGGTAACGCTTCACAACACCGTCTTGATAATACAAATGGCAAACTGGGTTTAGAAGTTTTTTGTGGTAGTGATCATATAATGCATATCACCCATAAGGAAATACAGAGAACTAACTGCTTAGGGTTTGCGGGTTTGAAAGTGCAAATATAGGTTTTGATGACAGCTTCGACCTCCACTATGAGCGTCTGCAACTCTCGTAACGAAACAAATCGACCCCCTAAAACACGTTTTAGGCTTCGCTTAACCAACTGGATCAGTCTCTCTTAAAACCACCCATCCAAGGAGCCAAAGCAAGGAGGTACTTCCACTTTAGAATAGAAGTAAAATATTAGTAGTTGCATGTGTGATCAGTTCCCAGATCGAATCTGTTGGAATGATGAGGTTAGTTCAAGCTGGCCACTGAAAATGAAGTGATTGCACATTTTTCTGAACAAACTCTATATCTTTTAAAATATACAGCCCAAAGTTGCCAGGCCAGACATCTAAGTTGCCCTTGTGAGCAATTTGGTTGAATTCGATTCACTTACTTGCGAACTTCTAACGATCAATCGCTGGACACTTAGTGTGGGACACCCTGTATATATGAAAGAAATAATGTTGCAAACGCCAAGTCGAGTGCTTGTTTGGTTTTGCTTCGTAGGTTGAAAACCCGTCTAGCTGATGTTTCAAAATTGCGGACGTCGTTTAAAAGCGATTGGAAAGTTGGTGTCATCAGCCAGGTGGTGCTGGCTCCAAAGCGAAGCCAAGTGTTGGCCGTTGCTCCTGTTTGGGGTTCAGGAGGACCTGGTCTGTGGTGGCCAGGTTGCGTCCCCCGGTAGAGCTGTGCAAAATGGACAGTGCGCTAGTCGGGCTGCTTTCCGCGCAGGACTGTGGGGGCCAGCTTCAGCTGCTCTCTGCTTTCCCTGACATCACCTGCTTTTTGCTTTTTGTGAAATCGAACAATGGCCTGTACCTCACAGACAACAGCTGTCGTCGATCTGGGCGTCTTAATGATGTCTCCATCTCAAAGTTTTCTCTTCCAATTGTAAGAGAATGTGCCGCAAAAAGAGCCTTTGCCTACCGCGCGCCCGTTCTCTTGAATCAAGCACTACAAAACCTGAAGATTTCTGTTGCGGCGCCGATCAGTCTGTCTGCTTTCAAGTGTTGCGTTCACGTTTATTCCAACGAGCCAGTAACAGAGAGCCATAGACAGTTACGAGAACAGTTAGATATAGAAATGGATAGTGAGAAAAACAACAAAAAGAAACAGTGTAAACGTCACACACACACGCACAGGTGACAAGACAAGGCTGTGCAGCAACAAGGGACAGGTCTGGAGCCGAAAAGGACTCCAGAAAGACAGATAGACTGACAATAGACAAATACCGGAGAGTGCTGCATAGGGTACCCCTCCAGATAGCGTACCCGGGGTACACTAACTGGCACTTAGTGCCGGATTGTGTACCCGGGGTACACTATTTGGAGACAGGTTTTATGTCATGGGTGTCCAAAATTTCCAACGTTATGGTTGCTTTAAAGCAGGTCTACATACATATATATTTTTACTCAGTTTCAACAGTTTTTACTGACACAAAAGTCACAAGAAACTTTTTTACTGAAACTTTGACAAACCACTCTCATTTACATAGCAAAAAACAGATTCTCTGGATTGGAAAATTGATTTTTGCTCAGAAATCGTGAAAACAAGCAGTATAACATGATTTGGCTAAGTGCCAGTTAGTGTACCGGGTACACTAACAGGATCACATTTTTGTTGAGGAAAATGCTAAGTGCTGGTTAGTGTACCCGGGTACCCAATGCAGCAGTCTCCGGTACATGCTGAGTGGATGAATTGTTTGTATGCAAAATGTATGGCTCTGCCTTTCAGGGTTTACGCCTAAGTGCATCAACAAATGTCCCAAATGCTGCGTTGGGTAAGCTTTTGGTTGGAGGTAAGCATAACAATTTTAGATGTCACGCTTTTACTAAGTATATTGTATATAAACTATATTGAATTCTTTCTGACATTGCGTCATAAATCTGCTATTTCGCAAATCCCGAAAAGTATGGGACTTGCAGGTGGTAGTTAAAAGGTCGTCTCTAAAAACGCCAAATAATAGCAAAGTTTAGAATTCAGGAGAGGAGAGGAGAGGAGAGGAGAGGAGAGGAGAGGAGAGGAGAGGAGAGGAGAGGAGAGGAGAGGCGAGGCGAGGCGAGGCGAGGCGAGGCGAGGCGAGGCGAGGCGAGGCGAGGCGAGGCGAGGCGAGGCGAGGCGAGGCGAGGCGAGGCGAGGCGAGGCGAGGCGAGGCGAGGCGAGGCGAGGCGAGGCGAGGCGAGGCGAGGCGAGGCGAGGCGAGGCGAGGCGAGGCGAGGCGAGGCGAGGCGAGGCGAGGCGCAACGCAGAGCAGAGAGGAGTGACAGGAGAGCAGATTTATGTATGTCACATAATAGAGAACCGAAATGAAGCATGAACAAGTTGCTCAATTCACTTTTTGCTTGGCACCACTTGATGCGGTTTCTTCAAACGAATAGTGATCAAGAAAAACTCGCGAAACTTGCTGCACAAAACAATCAAGAGGAAAGGGTTGGACAGCGTGAAGATATCACGACCCCAGTAGTGCAACAGATACAGCACAGCCACCGGGCCCACTCCCACATACACCGCCCACATCAACACCGCATTCATGAAGGTATAACTCAGTGCCAACACCAGCCCTACCAAAGCAAACCTCCATTCCTTCTGTTCAATTTGCCCTTCGTCAGCTGAGTTGAGCACGCGGTACTTGATAAGCTGGATGAATATCAGTCCATAGATCAGAATGAACAGCGACATGCACACCGTCACTTCGACCAGGTACAAGCCCAGATAGAACCGCTGGCCCTAACACAGTCAGACATTCTATGCCATATATACAGTACATATACAGGGTCTATAAAGGAAACAATCCCTCAGATTTTTCGCTGTAGAAACCGCAAATCTCAACCGATTTGAATGAATCCTTTTTTAAAGGAAAGGATAAATAAATTCTTAAGAGTTTGGTGAAATTTTCATTAATGTATTCTGCTTTGATCCTGAGATATACGCCCTCATAATCAATACAGTGACTTTGGCAATGGACAAGATTGGACTGTATTGTTATTATTCAGGAGGGATTGTTATTATTCAGTTGCACTGTAACAAAACAGATTGCTACTACTGCTGAGGGCTATTGGAGGCTTTACCGGTAACACACACACACACACACACACACACACACACACACACACACACACACACACACACACACACACACACACACACACACACACACACACACACACACACACACACACACACACACACACACACACACACACACACACACACACACACACACACACACACACACACACACACACACACACACACACACACACACACACACACACACACACACACACACACACACACCCACACACACACACACACACACACACACACACACACACACACACACACACACACACACACACACACACACACACACACACACACACACACACACACACACACACACACACACACTTACCCAAGTGTTGATCCAGTGGCTCTAAATAACACTGCACTTGTGCAAGCAGAACAAACAAACCATTCTGGAATGGAATTCCATTTCGGGACCCCTGATATCGTCATCTCGGACGCTGTGCCCTTCTTTCACTGCCAAGCCACTCTTAGCCATGCTGTTGGGTGGGGTGCCAGTCACTAAGAGAGTGCCTGGCGTGGTGACGTCATGGTTTTGTCAGCTCCGCCCGGCGGTAAACCGGTATAGGCCTTATTACTGGTCTCTCAGACAGCTCCTGATGTCGTTCATCTTATTTTCCTCCAACACAAGCATGTTTCTGGAGTGGCTTTCGGTGCAACGGCAGATCCAGTTGGTTCCCATTTACCTACTCACTGTAACCAGTTTTCGGCGGTCTGGGTAGGACTTTGTGCCGATGACCAACTCTTTGCGGTAAGAAACTTGCCGCGCCGAGAGGATAGACGTACGAAATCGCGTACAGTGACTTTGCGGTCTAAGCCACTACACCCACTGTGCTGGCCACGATACCCCAACTAGAGATGTGCACGGGCACCTTTTTTCCGGCCCGGCCCGGCCCGGCGGGCCGATCAGGTGAGGCATGCCCGGCCCGCCATGCCCGACGGGCATCAAAATCGGGCCCGGCCCGGCCCGTTAATTTTGCTTTGTCTTACTAAATTTTTGGAAATTTGGCACGAATTTTCAGATTAAAAGCTAAATTTCATGCTTTGGAAAAGGACATTTTAAAATAGCGAATTTCAAATTTATGCTTGTTTTTAATTAGAGTGCGAACTGGTATTGGGTTGTTTTCCAGGAAATGGGATTTTTTGTTATTGATAACGATACACAATGTACTAATACAATGTACATTACATATCCAGGGCAGTGGGGGTAGGGATGGGCAACGTAAATTAAAATCGGTAATTTACGTACACGTTATTTCTGTTTTACCAGATTTTAATTTCCGTAATCGTAACGTGTTACGGAAATTAAAACGGCCAATTTCTTGCTGTAACGCGTTACGTAAATTAATTTCCGTAACGTCGTAACGAATAAGATTCCAGCCAAACGTAAATTAATTTTCGTTTTTCTTCAAAAATCGCTAGTAGGTAGTAGCAATCGAATATCGCGGAAAAAATTATAAAATGAACTGCATGCAATGCAAATTTGAATTCTGTGTTTGTTCGATTGGAATTGCATTCGTATTTTTGAAATCTAATTTCACACCAAAAGGAAGGAATGAAATGTGGGTATGTTTTTTGGCTGAATTACTGTAGCTGCTGAGGGTTTTATAACTGCGCAGCAACTAGCCAACTACGTACGTACTGTAGTCTGCCTACCGCACACTGATGGTTAAACGTATGACAGTACTTACATATAAGATTAGTAGTGAAGAAAACTATGTAACTTCACTTCTCTGTTTAAATGCATTTTAAATGTACAACATACTGTTGGCAAGTCCGACTGAACCTGGATCTATTAATAGGTTTTTAACCTGAGATTTGTGGACTTTAACCTGAACCTTAACCTATTTTATTTCAGCCGGAGTTGAACCTGTTCCGTTTTATTGGACTTTCTCAACAGGTTCAAATTTCAACTGCAATTTTTAGGCAAACTATGTAAAATTTTCGGTTGGATTGCACAAAATTTTAAAGATTTCATGTTTTTATACCTATTTTCAGTGTGATTGGGCTTCTGCACGACAAGGGCGAAAAATTTTCGAAACATTTGCCTTAAAAGTCGCATTTAAGTTTCAGTAGTAACCAAAAATATGCCTATAATACAACAAAACAATGCGGTGGGCTCAGGATTCAACAGAAAAATCTGTGTTACGTTAGGAACGTAAATTAATTCACGTACGGAAATTAATTTACGTATTGCTAAATTTTAATTTTCGTATTCGTTTAATTTCCGTATCCGGATTTTTTTAATTACGGTAATTGTTAAGCGTAACGTAAATTAAAAATCGGCGCTTAATTTACGTTACGCGTTACGAAAATTAATTTACGTGCCCATCCCTAAGTGGGGGTGGTTGACACCCTTTTTAAAGCCAGACGCAGAAGCTCAACCCTATAAATCAGTGTGAACTTAATCTAAGCCTGAGCTCCAAATAGAGGCTTAAAATTAAGTTGGTCGGCAGGTGGGGTCAGGGTTGTATATTTTTCCGAAAAAAACCTCGGCCTGTTTTTTTCCAGTTTTTTTCCGGTTTTTTTCCGGTTTTTTTCCTAAATCGCGGAAAAAAACTCCAGCCCAAGTTCTGAGTATCCTAGGCTGGTTTTATGATTCCTAACGCTTTCTAGCGCCTTCCTCAGTCTTGTTAGACCAGAAATACACGTGTTACATTGATATAAATCACGAAACAGGCATGAAACAGTGCCTGACAGGTTCCATAAATAACGCTATATGCAAATTTTCTTACAGCAGTTTGCATTTTTGTTTTTTCATGCCAAATTTGGTCTTTTTTGTTGTTTTTCTAACAGTTTTGAGTCAGTATGGCCTATTATACATAGCAAAAGTCCATTTTTTAAACGAAAATTGACGTAAATTAGCTATTTTTAGCTTGAGTTTTTTTCCGCGATTTATGTTTTTTTCCGACCCTTAGGAAAAAAACCGGTTTTTTTCCAGAAAAAAACAGTTTTTTTCCGGTGTTTTTTTCCCACCTCACATCCCTGGGTGGGGTAAAGGAACGGCACCAAGGGTGAAATTACTGTTAAAATAATTCTGCTTATGGTAGAACGGCGCGTTTTTTGAATTCATTTGGGGCAATGCTAAGCTAATCAAGGTGTTCTTTTTTGTATTCTGCTGTTCTTTATACATGCCCGACGGGCATCAAAATCGGGCCCGGCCCGGCCCGGGGGCCTGAAAATGGTGCCCGGCCCGGCCCGGCCCGTCCAAAATCGTTGACGGGCATGCCCGGCCCGTGCACATCTCTAACCCCAACTGGTGTAAGTGAAGCCTGATTCCTAAGCGAAGTAAAGCTTAAGGTAACAGTAACTGTAAGTGCCTGACTGTTTTACCTACTGACCATCACAGGCTTTTGGTGGTTTGTGGGTCATACGTAGCCTAAACCGTTTATACCACCAAACTGTAGCAAATTGATTGCGCTACAACTTCACTAAATAAAAAACGGTGTATGGGGTTCCAGTGTCAACCCGTGTCCGACTGGAATTGTTAGACCACTAACAAGCCAGACAAACAAGGGGAGCGGACCAATCACCTCACTTCAACCCCTGTCAGACTGGTATTGCTAAATGGAAAGAAAGGTGAAAAAGTTAGGCAGGTGCAAAAGCGTAGCTCGGCTCATTAGCTGACTTTCTCGCGAAATGCATGTTAAGCAAGCCGGGTCTGCAAAATGAGAGTAGTAAACGAAACTTACAGACATTTTGTAACTTAAAAGATTCTCGCAGTTTTAAAGGCTTGCATAGGTTTTGGTAATTTTTAAAATAAAATTAGACTGGCAGCGGAGAAAAACGTCACTAAGCTGTTGCTAATTGCTATCCCAAGAAACTTGACATATTATTTTGTCAACTTCCCACCAATATTGTAAAGCAGATCATGTCGAAGAGATATCGTCGAGTTTGGTAGATGTACATTTAGCCTACAATAGGTAAACGGATGAAGCAAAAATGCTAGTCAACCTGGTTGTCCGAAGGCAGCAGGAACCAGGTGTTGAGGTTGTCGTCGTACTGGGAGCGGCCTCCAGGCAACATCATTCCACTGACATAAACCAGCGGCCACAGAATGGACACGCACAAGCTCTTCTTCATATGCATTTTCCAGATCTGACGCAACACCAAATACTATGACCGACCGACAAACCGACAGTTCATACCTGTTTATGGCGCATGGGTTTGCAGACAGCCGTGTAGCGGTTGGCAGCAGTCAGCACTACCATACTCACTTGCACGTAGTAGGTGAAATAGCCAGTCATCGTTTCAAGGGTTGCCGCCACAATGCTGTTTCTTACCTGCTTGTAAAACAGTTCCACCACCACTAGCTCCTAAAATTTTATTAGAGTCACCCCTCCATTCCGTACAATGCCCCGTTGCAGGAGTATGATGTGTATGTGCTTAGGTAAGCAAAGTAAGTAACCGTGATATAGCGCTTGATGACTATATAGGCAATGTCGGCGAGTCCAGTCCATGTGGCAATGGTGAAAAAGCTTGACTTTAGTTGATTCCGGTACTTGATCAGTACATACACCACCAACACGTACAGTAACAGACATCCGAACAGAAATCCGTTCCACAGCTCGGTCCACATTGTCTCTGGTGCAGTCAAGGACAAGGACTATAGATATCTGTAAGGGGCCGTCCATAAACGACGTCGTTCCAGCAGTGGCGTATCCAGGATTTTGGAAAGGGGTGTAAAATTTTGAAAGTGCCTGGTTGGGCCGCTGCCCAACCAGGGTAAAATTTAGCAAAATTAGCCTTCAAAAACGAGTTTAAAACGCATTCCGAGCTTAAAATTAACAGAAATTACAAGTTTTAGTAGTTTATAATGGCCTGGTTGGGCTTCTGCCCGACCAGGGCGAGAAAATTTTGAAAATTTGGCCTTCAAAAACGCATTTAGAAGGCATTATGAGCACAAAATAGACAGTTTTAGTACATAATTGATTAGTTTCTTATATTTTTGACATAGTTTTTCTTCCTACCTCCACCGCAAAGGGGGATGTACACTACACACCCTACACCCCCTGGATATGCCACTGCGTTCCAGAGGGGGAGGGGGATCGGCTGAATTGTGACGATAGACTATGCAACAGGAGGGGGAGGGATTAGAATAAACCGACGCCGCTTATTTCAGAGTTTAAGGTAACTTCGATTGTAATATTTTCAATTTAAGTACATTCTGGCAAAGGTTTTTACATACCGAAGAGCTTGCCTTCCCAGAGTGGTTCTATGGATTTATTCTATTGATTGCGCGCGCAGCATGGTAATAACAAACTAACGTGACAGGACAGTTATGTATGTACTGCACTTTTATCGGGGGGGAGGGTAAACCGAAAAGGATGTCATCTTAGACGGAGGGGGGTCCGAAAAATGGGGATTTTGGAACGACGTTGTTTGTGGACGGCCCTTAAAGTCTGATTTACAGGTGGACTAAGCGCCTAGTGCTATGCACTGTACAAGTTGAACAGAGTTTAACACTTAGCGCATAGCGCATGGCAGACATGGCAAGCAACCTTGATTTTAGTAAAAAAAAATCGGATTTTTTGCCTTACCATCCCCTCAACCCTTTCCTAAGGATTTGAAACTTTACCACCCCTCAGCGGAAATGCTAGCCCATTCGATCCGATCCGATGTGCCGGGGGACCTTACGGCCCTACGATCAGACCTATGTGGTCCATTTCGCAAGCCTCGTGGTTCGTCATCTCGGACGTTTCCCTTCTATCACTACCAGCCACTCTTGCTATGCTGTTGTTGGGCGCCAGGCCCGGTACTAAGAGAGTGCCTGGTGCGTTGACGTCATGGTGATGTCAGCTCCCAACGTCCGCTTGGTGCGCCCCTGGTGTAGAGAGGCCCCAGCCAGCCAGGCCTAGTTGGTTTCCATGGACAACTCCTGACGTCGCTGATTTTCTCCTCCAATGCGGCATGTTTTGTGGAGCGGCTTAGGTGCAACGGCAGTCGGTTCCAGTTTTACCTACTGGCTGTCACCAGCTTTTGGTGGTCTGGGTGGAGCTTTGTGCCGACCACCAACTCTTTGCGGCAAGAAACTTGCCGCGCCGAGAGGATGAGCGCACGACGTGGCACTCAGTGGCTTTGCGGCCTAAACCACTACATCAACTGTGCGGGCCATGCTAGCTACAGTAGCCTTCGCCTGGCTGTAGCAGCCCGGCCTCTCAACTCACCTTTTATCTACGCCTGGTTATAAGTGCCGAGTATTTCTATGCAGCTCTACAAGTAGGTCGGTCTCGGTCGATAATTGCGTTGCATTCAGTCTAAATAACCATTATTGAAAAGGGCGCAGTGCAATTAAAGCGTTCGGCATTTCTTCATCTGAAGACGTCGTTACGAAGAAATGCCTCGGGCCATGCATAGATGAAAGGAGAGAACGGCGTGCAAAGTTTTCGGCAAGCCTTAATTATGTTGTACAAAATGCTATGCGCAAAAGTGTATTTTGCCAAAAGAGGCCCGTTATCAGTGCTACTCTGCACCTGAGTTTGGGCAACCACATGTTTCCTGACTTGCATTTCGAGCCAGATTACGGCAATGAGTTTCGCGCAAAGTCCGTATACTGCTTGCGCCAAATTTGTCAAAAAATAATTGAGCGCTTTTTGGTTGGAATTCCAATACGTCAGAAAACGGCTGACCGCGACCGTTTGAGGTCCCAGAGGCTGGTAATCAGGGTCTGGTTCAGTTGGTACTGATAGTCAGGGGGAACGCCGGACTGGATTCTTGGCAAATGGTTTGGCTTCAAAACACAATCGAAAGATTCATCGACAGCCAGAAGTAGACGCGTACTGATGACAGCTTCGACCTCCACTATGAGTGTCTGCAACTCGTGTAATGAATCAAATCAACCCCTAAAACACGTTTTAGGCTTCGCTTAACCAACTAGATCAGTCTCTCATAAAAACCACCCATCCAAGGAGCCAAAGCAGGGAGGTATTTCCACTTTAAAATAGTAGTAAAATTATTAGTAGTTACAGTGTGATCATTTTCCAGTTCGAATCTGTTGGAATGATGAGGTTCAGTTCAAGCTAAATGAGCTGGCCGGCCACTGGCCACTGAAAATGAAGTGATTGCACATTTTGCTGAACAAACTTTAAGTCTTTTAATATATACAGCCCAAAGTTGCCATGCCAGACATCTAAGTCGCCCTTGGTACCATATTTGTGAGCAATTTGGTTGAAATCGGTTAAGTTACTCGCAAACCGCTAACGATCAAACGCTGGAAACTTGTGTGGGACACCCTGTATAAACGAAAGAAATAATGTTGCAAACGCCAAGTCGAGTGCCTGTTTGGTTTTGCTTCATAGGTCGAAAACCCGTCTAGCTCATGTTTCAAAATGGCGGGCGTCGTTTAAAAACGATCGGTTGTAGGTGTCAGTCAGCCAGGTGGTGCTGGCTCCAAAGCGAAGCCAAGTGTTGGCCGTTGCTCCTGTTTGGGGTTCAGGAGGACCTGGTCTGTGGTGACCAGGTTGCGTCCCCCGGTAGAGCTGTGCAAAATGGACAGTGCGCTAGTCGGGCTGCTTTCCGCGCAGGACTGTGGGGGCCAGTTTCAGCTGCTCTCTGCTTTCCCTGACATCACCTGCTTTTTGCTTTTTGTGAAAATTTTGCTGGATTTAATTCCATTCATTCATCATGTGCACCAAGTTTTACACTGTACAACTGAATGAATACTATCCCCTTGATATACCTATGACATGCTATGTCCTGTCCTCGCGACAAAAACGAGACATGAGTGAGACATGCATGCCATCAAGGTGGCATATCTCTTTTAATGAGACAATTTTGACATGGCAGGTGAGACGTCAATTATTTGGTGATGTCCAACTCAAGCATTCTTTCATATTAGAATAAACAATTTCAGGCAGATAGTACTCCAGACCTGGGCTATCAGATGAGCATGAGAAAAGGGTGTATTGAAAACAATTTTTTTCGGAGACATCATGCCATGTCTCCTTCGTCTTGTGACATACCTGAAAATATGAAAGGAGTTGAGATTTATGGTATATCTGTAGTTTTTTGGTGTTTTGAGTGAATTTGTTTCTACTAGCGCCTAAATTTTATGTTTACATCGCTGAAAATATAATAACCATGGATATGGGTGTTTCAAGTGACATTGTATTTCTGTCTAGGTCATCAGTGATCATCGGCGTCTGTTCTTTCATTCGGCGGCGACGCTGCCACTGACCAGTTCTTGACACAGTGTTGGTCTTAAGAATCGGCTTCTGTCTGGTTAGGTGTGTGACTCTTGAGAACAGTCAGTCGTCTCTATTATCAATATTTTATCCAAGTCCTGATTATGATCGAATGTCTCTGTACATGTCTCGCCCTATGTCTCTCCAACTTTTCACCTTCAAGTATGTCTCAATCTAAGTCTCACCCAAAAAAACATGTCCATCCCCTATGTCTCTGAAAAACATGTCACAATCCATTTACGTCTCACGCATGTCTCACTTGCTGAGACATGCACTGGAGCAAAAGCTCCATGGTCTGCATCAAGGGGCTATTCAACTACAGGGTGTGTCAAAAAAAACAACCCAGCAGTGTTTTTGCTGTAGCAACCGCAAATCTCAACCGATTTGAATGAATCCTGCTTTAAATGAAAGACGAATAAATTCTTGAAAGACTGGTGAAGGCCCTATTAAGATACGATGCTTAGTTCCTGAGATATTTCCCTTCAAACTCAAAACAGAGATTTTGGCAGTGAACAAGAGCGATTCCATTGCACTTCACAACAAAACGGATTCCTACTGCTGAGGGGCAACAAGACTTTTACAAATGAAGTAACCAAGCATGTGTGGCACCAGAAAAACCTCGTTACGTTAGCCCTGAGCAGTAGGAATCCGTTTTATTATGAAGTGCAACAGAATAATAAAAATCGCTCTTGTTAATTGCCAAAATCTGTTTTGATTTTGAGTGCAAATATCTCAGGAACTAAGCATGGTATCTTAATAAAAGCTTCACCAATCTTTCAAGAATTAATCTATCTTTCACATAAAATAGGACTCACTGAAATCGGTTGAGATTTGCGGCTGCTACAGTAAAAAATCTGCTGGGTTGTTTTAATCTCTGTTGTGCACTGCCAAAATCTCTGTTTTGATTTTGAAAGCAATTATCTCAGGAACTAAGCAGCGCATCTTAATAAAAGCTACACCAGTCGTTCAAGAATTTATTTATCTTTCATTTAAAGCAGGATTCATTCAAATCGGTTGAGATTTGCGGTTGCTACAGCAAAAAATCTGCTGGGTTGTTATTTTTTGACGCACCCTGTATACAGTAGTGCACAAAAAAAATGTCCTCTCCACTTTTTCGGGTTCACTAAAATAACTGTTTTTCACTCAATTCTCAACGAATTTGAACGAAATTTTCAGGGTAGGTGCCCAGTTAGTCCGGCTACTTGTGTTACAGTTTCGGCGCGAAAATTCAAATTTTGGCGGGAAATTTAAACGAAAACACGAAAATCATATGGTCTCATAAAAACGGCTCTTACTCAGGAAATACAAAAGCTACGCCCGTGAAATCAAGGCCGCTTATAGACCCAATAAAGTGCAATTTTATGTAGAAGTTTCAAAACCCTCGCTCAAAGTACGCGCGAGAATCCGATTTTCAAAGTTGGCAAAAAATTGGGATTTATCCATTTCCAAAGCTAACATTTTGAAGTTCACTAAAATTGCCCGTTTTCAGTCAATTCTCTGCCAATCTGAACCAAATTTGCAGAGTACGTGCCCAATGGGTCTGGCTAACTCTGCTAGAATTTGGGCGCGAAAATTCAAATTTTGCCGGGAAATTTAAACGAATATGTGAATATCATACAATGGTCTCATAAAAACGGCTCTTACTCAAGAAATACAAAAGCTATTCTGGTGAAATCACGGCCGCTTATAGACCCAACATAGTGCAGTTTTATATAGAAGTTTCAAAACCCTCGCTCGAAGTACGCGCGAGAATCCGATTTTCAAAGTTGGCAGAAAATCGGCATTTATCCATTTCGAAAGCTAACATTTTGAGGTTCACTAAAATTGCCTGTTTTCAGTCAATTCTCTGCCAATCTGAACCAAATTTGCAGAATAGGTGCCCAATGGGTCTGGCTAACTCTGCTAAAATTTCGGCGCGAAAATTCAAATTTTGGCGGGAAATTTAAACATTAGTAGGAACAATTTTTGCAGGATACTTTGTAGTTTAAATTTCCCACTAAAATTTGAATTTTCGCGCCGAAATTTTAGCAGAGTTAGCCAGACCCATTGGGCACCTATTCTGCAAATTTGGTTCAGATTGGCAGAGAATTGACTGAAAACGAGGAATTTTAGTGAACCTCAAAATGTTAGCTTTGGAAATGGATAAATCCCGATTTCCTGTCAACTTTGAAAATCGGATTCTCGCGCGTACTTTGAGCGAGGGTTTTGAAACTTCTACATAAAACTGCACTATGTTGGGTCTATAAGCGGCCATGATTTCACCGGAATAGCTTTTGTATTTCTTGAGTAAGAGCCGTTTTTATGAGACCATTTTATGATATTCACATATTCGTTTAAATTTCCCGCCAAAATTTGAATTTTCGCGCCGAAATTCTAGCAGAGTTAGCTAGACCCATTGGGCACGTACTCTGCAAATTTGGTTCAGATTGGCAGAGAATTGACTGAAAACGGGCAATTCTAGTGAAGCTCAAACTGTTAGCTTTGGAAATGATGATAAATCCCGATTTTTTTGCCAACTTTGAAAATCCGATTCTCGCGCGTACTTTGAGCGAGGGTTTTGAAACTTCTACATAAAATTGCACTTTATTGGGTCTATAAGCGGCCTTGATTTCACGGGCGTAGCTTTTGTATTTCCTGAGTAAGAGCCGTTTTTATGAGACCATATGATTTTCGCATTTTCGTTTAAATTTCCCGCCAAAATTTGAATTTTTGCGCCGAAACTGTAACATAAGTAGCCAGACTAATTGGGCACCTACCCTGAAAATTTGGTTCAAATTCGTTGAGAATTGAGTGAAAAAGAGTGATTTTAGTGCACCCGAAAAAGTGGAGAGGACATTTTTTTTGTGCACTACTGTATATATGAATAAAAGTAAACTAAAATTAAAATTTTGTTTAGTGTTTTCCTTACGTGTTCCATATTTTTAAAGTTTTGTCTCAATTAACAAACACTGCTATCTAAAATTCACCTTTGATGGAAGAGTTCTGTCTGAGTGCAGAAAGTAACAGAACATCTACCTACGCACATTGTACCTAGTACTAAAGGCCATTCAGAATCCACTCGGTTTCTGTTTTGTGCAAAATTTTTCGATTTTCTTAGATCCGTTTGTTTCTAGCTACTGTACCTGACATAGTTGTTTCAACACGAAAACATGAAATGCTACAGTAGAAATTTCAGATTTTCTGAGAACGAATTTTCTAACGCAGAGAGGTATTGTGTGGTGTGCTGGCCGCGTGCGGCGGTTTTCTCTGACCCCTCTGCCTATGGCCGACTAACACTGTGGCCGCTGCATAGCCAAGCCAGCCAGTATACTCTGCTGTTCGCTGTTATCATGAACAACGAGAGAAATTAATGCAATGTTTGCACCAATACTGATGCTGATGACAATGCTTTCAACCATTGCGCATTCTGTCGATCTGGTTACTGCCACTCTAGCTGCTTTGAGAGATCACGATTGGGCAGGAAGACGTCTTCTTCCTATTCCAAGGAAGTAATGGAGCGACTGCGCAGTACTACTCAACCCCGACTCCTTTCTTTCCTCTGCTCCGGGTGCTACCTCTCTGCGTCTCTGGCTCCAATGCGTCATCTCCAGAAATCCCTGCACAACGAAGACAAGGCAACTATGACCATGTTGACTGAAAACTCTGCCCACTCTAGCTTGACTGCGCTCTCTATCATCCATGGATGGGGCAACGAAATAAACTACTACTTTTGTAGTAAAAGCGTCACCGGGCTCTTATTTAGATTCGGCATTTTTGGAAGCTAACAGGGATGTGAGGTGGGAAAAAAACACCGGAAAAAAACTGTTTTTTTCCGAAAAAAAACCGGTTTTTTTCCTAAGGGTCGGAAAAAAACATAAATCGCGGAAAAAAACTCAAGCTAAAAATAGCTAATTTACGTCATGTTTCGTTTAAAAAATGGACCTTTGCTATGTATAATAGGCCATACTGACTCAAAACTGTTAGAAAAACAACAAAAAAGACCAAATTTGGCATGAAAAAACAAAAATGCAAACTGCTGTAAGAAAATTTCATATAGCGCTATTTATAGAACCTGTCAGGCACTGTTTCATGCCTGTTTTGTGATTTATATCAATGTAACACGTGTATTTCTGGTCTAACAAGACTGAGGAAGGCTAGGAAAGCGTTAGGAATCATAAAACCAGCCTAGGATACTCAGAACTTGGGCTGGAGTTTTTTTCCGCGATTTAGGAAAAAAACCGGAAAAAAACCGGAAAAAAACTGGAAAAAAACAGGCCAAGGTTTTTTTCGGAAAAATATACAACCCTGGAAGCTAAGCTAAGGCTCAAAGTCAAGTTTGTCGTTGGGAGAACTTGACCTAGTTCGTTCGTACGAGCTTGTAAAGAACAATTTTCGTTGCGTAGATTAGTGCTTGAAGCGAAAAGCTTTTTTTATCCAATTCTCGTGTTGTTTTAATTAAACACCGAAGTTTAGAAACGAGACGACTTTCTAGGGTTTGGAGCCCAATCTTCTAATTGTGCTCATTCTCTTGTCCACCGATCCACGCTTGCTCATACACATACACATACATCTCTGTGCAGGACTTTTATAGATATATTTCCTCACTTAATCTCACAGACAGCAGCTGTCGTCGATCTGGGCGTCTTAATGACGTCTCCATCTCAAAGTTCTCTGTTTAAATTGTAAGAGCATGTGCCGCAAAAAGAGCCTTTGCCTACAGCGCGCCCCTTCCCTTGAATGAAGCACTGCAAAAACCTGAAGATTTCTTTTGAGGCGCCGATCAGTCTGTCTGTTTTCAAGTGTTGCGTTCACGTTTATTCCAACGAGCCAGTAACAGAGAGCCTAAGCGAACATTACATAAACAGTTAGTTACGAGAACAGCCAGTCACACTTTAGACATAATAAAAATGGAAAGTGAGAAAAACAACAAAAAGAAACAGCATAAACGTCACACATACACACAGGTGACAAGACAAGGCTGTGCAGCAGCAAGGGACAGGTCTGGAGCCGAAAAGGACTCTAGAAAGACAGATAGACTGACAACAGACAAATACATGCTGAGTGGATGAATTGTTCGTATGCAAAATGTATGGCTTTGCCTTTCAGGGTTTACGCCCAATAGAATCAACAAATGTCCCAAATGCTGCGTTGGGTAAAGCTTTTGTTGGAGGTAAGCATAACAATTTTAGACGTCAGGCTTTTACTAAGTATATTGTATTTAAACTATATTGAATTCTTTCTGAAATTGCGTCTTAAATCTGCTATTTCGCAAATCCCGAAAAGTATGGGACTTGCAGGTGGTAGTTAAAAGATCATCTCTAAAAACGCCAAATAACATAGCAAAAGTTTAGAATTGAGGCGAGGCGAGGCGAGGCGAGGCGCAGAGCAGAGCAGATTTATGTCACATAATAGTTAGGTATGGTTGTGGTTTGCTGAAGGAAAGTAGCAAAACAGATAACCGAAATAAAGTATAAACAAGTTCACTCGATTCACTTTTCGCTTGGCATCACTTGATGCGGTTTCTTCAAACGAATAGTGATGAAGAAAAACTCGCGAAACTTGCTGCACAAAGCAATCAAGAGGAAAGGGTTGGAGAGCGTGAAGATATCACGACCCCAGTAGTGCAACAGAAATAGCACAGCCACCGGGCCCACTCCCACATACACCGCCCACATCAACACCGCACTCATGAAGGTATAACTCAGTGCCAACACCAGCCCTACCAAAGCGAACCGCCATTCGTTCTGTTCAATTTGTCCTTCGTCAGCTGAGCTGAGCATGTGGTACTTGATAAGCTGGATGAATATCAGTCCATAGATCAGAATGAACAGCGACATGCACACCGCCACTTCGACCAGGTACAAGGCCAGATAGAACCGCTGGCCCTAACACAGTCAGACATTCAGCGTCATGTATACAGGGACCATAAAAAAACAACCCCACAAATGTTTCGCTGTAGCAACCGCAACCGTAACCGATTTGAATGAGTCCTTTTTTAAATGAAAGATAAATAAATTCTTAAAATACTGCTGAAATTTTCATTAATGTACTCGTTTTTGATTTTGAGATATACGCCCTCAAAGTCAAAGCAGTGATTTTGGCAATAGACAAGAGGGAGCGAACTTCATTATACGTAAAACAGGTTCCTACTACTGCTGAGGGCTATTGAAGGCTTTACTGGTGACACACCGCTCAGTTTACTGGAAAAGTCTGTTAGCCCTCAGCACTCAGCAGTAGGAATCAGTTTAATTGTGAAGTGTAACGAAATCGCTTTGTTCTTTGCCAAAATCATATTAGACTTTGAGGGCAAATATCTCAAGAACCAGGCAGAGTATCTCAACAAAAATTTCACCAATCTTTCAAGAATTTATCAATCTTTCATTAAAAAAATCATTTATTCAAGTCGGTTTAGATTCATGGCTGCAAAAGTAAAAAAATCTACTAGGTTGTTTTTAATTGCTCTTGTTCATTGCCAAAACCTCTGTTTCAACTTTGAGATCAGATATCTCAGGAACTAAGCCGAGTGTCTTAATCAAAATTCTACCAATCTTTCAAGGATTTATTTATCTTTCATTTAAAGAAGGATCCATTCAAATCGGTTGAGATTTGCAGTTGCTACAGTAAAATCTGGGGGATTCTTTCTTTTGACGGACCCTGTACGTATGTATGTTAGCGGACACAGCCTTGCGCCCGAGTACTGGGCCCACCCGAGTTGATTAGATCAACCCGCAGCATATAATGTGTTGCTACTCATCAGGACCTGTGGTTTTAGCAAGTCCTGTGGTTATTATTGGAGTGACCCTATTATATCCCCTTCTCACAGACGGCCAAAATTCGTAAATACTATGTACCGCCGCCTATCTTTGTAAATTTATCAGTAGTTAGCGTTTCTTGATTCGCAAAATATAAGAAGTTTTAAATCCTCACTGCCGCCATGGCATTTATCGAAGCAAGGATAATCAACATGCATTTCGCGTGAAAGTCAGCTTAACTAAGGCCACAGGCAAGTAGGGTCATCTCATGGATCGGACTAAAATTTCGTCAGCATCAAGTAGACCACGAACAAAGAAGATATTTGAAGAAAAACACCCACTTGGACCGCAGTTACACCCCCTCAAAGTTGGGTCACCAGCCGTTTCATCGGCCATTTTTTAACCTCTGACAGCCAAAATTCAAACAAGTGCCGTTTGCGCATTTCTAAACCGAAAACTTTCGCATGCACACCAATCGATAGCCATTTCAAAATACTTTCAATTCCCCACTCGAATTTTTTCGTAGCTTGCCTGGTTAGCGTGATCTTTTCCGAAATGTACCAAAATTGGTAAAAATGGACCCTCGATTTTTTGCAGATATTCGCCTATAACTCCAGTCACAGAAGCGTGGGACCCCTGGAACTTTTACAAAAGTTAGCTCATACCTGCCCAAACATATTCCACACCAATTGGTCATCATCCAATAGGGGACCTGTGATGGTTTGGCCCCTTAAATGTCTCTGGAAAAAAATTTTTTTGCTCAAACTTAAAACTGAAGTAATGGGCGATCGATCGGCTCTGATTGATGGATTGTCTGAGCGAGGCGTAGCCCCTGCGTTAGCCACACTGCGGGCCCAGCACGCACACCCACATCCTGCCCTTCCTTCGCTGCCTTATCACTATCGGGCACACATGCTTGGTGTCAGTCTTGTGGGCTCAGTAGTTGAATGGTGCCTTCAGAATCTTGTAGCTGCCCCATTTCTGGATTGACACGTCTGTTAGACTGAAGCATGCCCAGTTCCAGATGTCCCACGCTTCTGTGGCTGGAGTTATGGGCGAACGTCCCACGCTTCTGTGGCGGAGCACGACTTCGGGTAAACGAAGAACGACTTCGGGTAAACGAAGCACGACTTCGGGTAAACGAAGCACGACTTCGGGTAAACGAAACACAACTTCGGGTAAACGAAGCACGACTTCTGTGCTTGCAAAACAACATGCTCATGCTGTAAACAGATCAGAACAGCACATTAAAGTGTTGTCATTGGCTAGGCTTTTACGTGTTTCTTTTGTATTGCTAACTACAGTGTACATATGTGTCTGCTTTTTTTTATAAAAGCTGCATAGCAGATTGCCGCTTTGTTGAAGGATATTATATTAAGTAGGGTGGCCCAACAGAGGCAGGGATCGCCGAGATCCAGCTGAAAGGAGGCATAGCACCTAAAACAAACAGTAAATGCAAATGTGCACAGATTTTTGCATAATCGTCACCGAAAACAGATAAATTCGTCCCAAATGATGGTTCGGTGTGTTTAAAGAATTATTCGGGTCACACCTAACTATTCTTCGGGTAACCCAAAAAATGATTCGGGTTACCTCACAATCTAGAGTGGGGTTACTCTTAACACGAACATAAACTTGCTTCGGAATTTCGGCAGCAAAATCGGGTCCTGTGGGGCGGGTAAGAGATAGACTCGGGTCACCTGAACCAAGACATTTTTGTACTTCGGAAAAAATCAACCGAACCTTTCAACCCAAACCGAAGCTTCGGAAAATTGGGTCACTTTTGCTCATGAAGAACGACTTCGGGTAAACGAAGCACGACTTCGGGTAAATGAAGAACGACTTCGGGTAAACGAAGCACGACTTCGGGTAAACGAAGCATGACTTCGGGTAAACGACCCAGTTTCGGGTCAAACGGTCTTTTCGAAGTGGATATGCGCCGATCTTCATCGTTCGTGGTCTACTTTACGCCGACGAAATTTTACCATGGGCCGTGTATTACGTAGTTTGTCCAAGTTCCACAGAAGCACATTACAAATGTAATTTACATTGTATGCTGCGGGTCCCTCTAATTAGATCGGGTCGGGTGGGCGCAGCCGGTAACACATGCACTGTGGTTGGATTGAGAGCGCACTTACCCAAGTGTTGATCCAGTGGCTCTAAATTTTACTGCACTTGTTCAAGCAGAACAAACCATTCTGGAATGGCCCCTTTGCGCACAATAAGTATGGAAAATGAAACACTCTAATACCTGGCCTGGCACAACGATACCCCGATCCGATCCGATGTGGTAGGGGTTTACGATGTACAGCCCTACGATCACTGCACGGTCCGTTTCGCGACCCCTGATATCCTCATCTCGAACGCTGTGCCCTTCTTTCAGTGCCAAGCCACTCCTAGCCATGCTGTTGGGTGTCAGTCACTAAGAGAATGCCTGACGTGCACAGTTGTTAGGGTCAAAAACTTAAAAAAGAAGACTTTATTTTTTTTAAAAAAAGCTTTTTTTTGAAGGCTCAAAAAAAATTTTTTTTTGAAAAATCAATATGCAAATTAAGGGGAAAAGTGGGAAAATTCACGTACATACATGCAATTTTTTGTAAATTCTTTGGAAGCAGCCAACATTTCATCCAGCAACCTGAGTAATACTTCTTTTGCATTGAGCCTAACAGCGACTGCGTAAGAAATCCTTCCTTAGGATTCACCTAGAAGTGCCTCTAAAGACAATTTTCGGTGAAATTATGCAGTTACAGGCAGTGTTTAGAGCTGTATTGTCGTTTTCGAACAGGTTTCTCAACTGACTTAAGGTGCAATAGTGGAAAATTTGTTGTAAGTATCTGTACTAGCATGCTGGACCCATTTAAGACGATTTTCAAATAAAAATTTTTTTTAAATTTAAAAAAAAAGCAAAAATTTTTGGCCTTCAAAAAAAATTTTTTTTACAACTGTGCTGACGTGATGACGTCATGGTGCTGTCAGCTCCCAACGGCCGCCCGGCGGTAACCGCTAAACCGGTATAGGTCTTTATTGTTGGTCTCTCAAACAGCTCCTGATGTTGTTGATCTTCTTTTCCCCCAAAACAAGCATGCTTTGGGGAGCGACTTTCGCTGCAACGTTAGATACAGTTGGTTCCCATTTATCCCTGCAATCAGCTTTCAGTGGACTGGGTGCAGCTTTGTGCCGACGACCAACTCTTTGCGGCAAGACACTTGCCGCGCGGAGAGGATGAGCGTATGACATAGCGCACAGTGGCTTTGCGGGCCTAAACCACTACACCAACTGTGCCGGCCACGATACCCCAACTGGTGTAAGTGAGCCTGATTCCTAAGCGAAGTACAGTAAAGCTTACTGTAACAGTAAGTGCCTGACTGTTTTACCTACTGGCCATCAGCGGCTTTCGGTGGTCTGGGTGGGTCCTAGCCCTAAATCGTTTATACCAAACTGTGGCAAATTGGTAGCGCTACAACTTTCAACTTATTAAATAAAAAACGGTGCAGGGGGTTCCAAGCCTGAGTTCCAAGTTCTCAAAAATTATTTTGGACCAAAAATTCTGAAACTACTCTAAAAGTTACCTAAAAACCTCAATTTTTAAGTCCCAGTTCTTATCAGATTCTCGATTCTTATAGAAGATTCTCGCAGTTTTAAAGGCTTGCATAGGTTTTGTAAATTTTTAAAATAAAATTGGACTGGCAGCGGAGAAAAACGTCACTAAGCTGTTGCTATCCGAAGAAACTCGACATATTATTTTGTCAACTTCCTACCAATATTGCAAAGCAGATCACGTCAAAGAGACTTGGAGTTTACTAGCTGTACATTTAGCCTACAATAGGTAAATGGATGAAGCAAAAATGCTAGTCAACCTGGTTGTCCGAAGGCAGCAGGAACCAGGTGTTGAGGTTGTCGTCGTACTGGGAGCGGCCTCCAGGCAACATCATTCCACTGACGTAAACCAGCGGCCACAGTATGGACACGCACAAGCTCTTCTTCATATGCCTTTTCCAGATCTGACGCGAAACCAAATACTATGACCGACCGACAAACCGACAGTACATACCTGTTTATGGCGCATGGGTTTGCAGACAGCCGTGTAGCGGTTGGCAGCAGTCAGCACTACCCATACATGTAACAGCTCCGGGCCGACCTGGGGGGAGGGGGGTAGGGGGGGGGTTTTTTCCTCAGGTGGGGGGTCGAGGGGGGGTTTCGCCCAGGTGGGGGGTCCCAAATTTAAAAAAGCTCCAAAACGCCTAGAAATGCGTTTTTAGCACGTTTTTTTCAGTAAGGACGCTAAAAATCGCTATTTTAAGCTGCCAAATAGCGTTTTAAAGCTAAAAACAAGCAAAAAATGACAAAAAGAGCTTCCAAAAACACCGATTTTTCTTAAATATCAGCAGTGGAAACGCCAAATTCGGTTTCCAAAGGCTTTTCAAGTGAATTTTAGGCTAAAAATTAGTGATTTCTGACCCAGTTTGTTAATACTGGAGCCACTACCACCACTTGTATTTTTTGGTCGGGGGGAGGGGTCCCTTAACCTGTCTCGGGGGGGGGGGGGGGGGGGGGGGGTGTGGGGGGTTTGGCTTTACATCAGGGGGGGGGGGTAACCCCCCCCCCAAACCCCCCCCTAGTACATGTATGGCACTACCATACTCACTTGCACGTAGTAGGTGAAATAGCCAGTCATCGTTTCAACGGTTGCCGCTGCAATGCTGTCTCTGACCTGCTCGTAAAACAGTTCCACCACCACTAGCTCCTAAAATTTTATTAGATTCACTCCTCCATTACATAAAACGCATAGGGGTTTGGGAGTTAGTTCCCAGCTAGAAAGACCATGAGACAGTTTAGGAACCGCGACGTGATGACAAGAATCTGTAGCCACTCCAGTCTGTACTAACAAATTGTCTCTGCAACCATTAAATTGTTTAGCTTAAAATGCCTTTTTGATAATGAAATTTATCTGCTACTGTCATTCGATTCAAGACATATACACATCTAGGTGTTTGTTTGTTTGTTTGTTTGTTTGTTTGTTTAGATTCCACTGCCCTTTCGGACAGCTCAGGACACCCCGCGCTCTTATCAGAGCCTTTCAATGGAGTGCCCTGCCTAACAACATCCCTCCCCTTTGCTGTCATACAGTGCAACGGCAGCTCAGGTTCGGTTCCCATTTACCTACTGGCCATCACCGGTCTGGGTTGGGCTTTACGTCGACTACTTCCAGTCGCTTCGACCGGTTTCGAACCCACAAACAACCGCTCTCGCAGATGCCGGGGCCGCCGTGACACACGGGATAGCGTAAACTACCCGTGGCCAAGACGCGACGCGATTGTTTTAGAAGACTTTTTAATATATTTTGATTTAATTATTACCTACATTAAAGAAAACGTTAAAAACGTAATTCGAGGCGTTTTGGAGTTTTTTTGAAATTCTAGAGTCCTCCCTGAGTGATACCGAGCTAAGCCCCACTCCGCCCTCTCTCCCGCCGCACCCGTTGCAGGTACTGTTGTTTGTGTATACACATACACATTTACCATACACAAAAATACACATTGTTTTTTCAATGTGTATACACATACACATACACATTGAAAATCCCGATACACATTACATACACAAACAGTACTCAAAATGTGTATTTTTGTGTATGTGTATTTGATTAGCAAAAGTCAATAAAATTTCGAACGGAAACGTAAAATTTCGATGTTTTTGCTGCAGTAATAAACAGTAAACAGATATCCTCACAAAGCCTTCAAATGGCCTAAGTAGATTAGATTAGATTAGATTAGATTAGATTAGATTAGATTAGATTAGATTAGATTTATTCACTAAGTCCGAACAGAAAAATAAACGGCAGATCAAGTAACTCGATTTCAAAGCTATCCAAGGTTTCAAGCAGCAGACATTGAGAGATTTGATTTTCCTAGCATTTCTTACTGAAAATCTACCAAAAAAATTGCATTTTCAGTACAATACACATACACACAGATACACAAAAATACACATAATTTTGCTGAATGTGTATACACAAATTACCATACACATTCGAAGGAAAATGTGTATACACTTACACATGCACATACACCAACGGAAAATCCAATACCTAACAACAGTAGTTGCAGGAGTATGATGTGTATGTGCTTAGGTAAGCAAAGTAAGTAACCGTGATATAACGCTTGATGACTATATAGGCAATGTCGGCGAGTCCAGTCCATGTGGCAATGGTGCAAAAGCTTGACTTTAGTTCATTCCGGTACTTGATCAGTACATAGACCACCACCACGTACAGTAACAGACACCCGAACAGAAATCCGTTCCACAGCTCGGTCCACATTGTCTCTGGAGCAGACAAGGACTACTAGATATCTGTAAAGCCCGGTTCACTCACAGGTGGACTAAGCGCCTAGCGCCATGCGCTATACAAGTTTAACAGAATTTGACTCTTAGCGCATAGCGCATAGCAGAAATGGGGCAAGGGGTAACTGGGGTTGACACCCCTCAGACTCTGACCTACCCCCATCAGGCCTCCGCTACTCCTCAGGAATTTTTAGGAAGAATTTTGTACAGAAAATTGTGTTAAACGTGTGCCTAGATTAGGCGTAAATGAGCTCAAAATAGCTTATTTTAAACCATTTTAGCGAGAAATAAGCCTAAAAACATTGATTTTATTAAAAAATCGGACTTTTTGGCTTACCATCCCCTCAACTCGACCCTTCCCGAAGGATTTGAAACTTTACCACCCCCTCAGCGGAAATGCTAGCCCATCCGATCCGATCCGATGTTCGGGGGGCCTTACGGCCCTACGATCAGACCTATGTGGTCCGTTTCGCGACCCCCATGGTTCGTCATCTCGGACTACTGTTGATTGGGTATACCGAACCCATGCCGAAAAATGGGTATTTTTGGGAATACCTACCGATTCCAGGTATTTTAACAAATACTGGGTATACCGATTTATTTTGGGAATATCCAAGTATTAGGTAATCGGTATTTTTGTCCAGCTTATTGCTATTTTTAACGAAAATTCCGTATGATCACAACGTTTTCTTTGTAATTTTCCATTTTTGGGGCTCGGCACCAAAATGAAAGAAACAACGCGTTTACTAGTCAACTAGACACAACAATGAACAAAGGAATGCAAAGGCCAAATATAAATCTCTTTCACTATGGGGCTGTCCATAAACTACAACGTTCAAAATTTCAAAATTTTGCACCCCCACCCCCCCTCCGACGTTCAGCGACGTTTTCGTCATGACCCCCTCTAAAAAATACGACGTTTGGGAGGCACCCCCCCCCCCCGAAATAAAATTTTCGTTCAGAATCTGCAGCTGCTTCTGACTGCATAAATGCTGTGGTACAATAGAAAAATCTGTGCACATATTTAGTAACAGTCGGCACCACAACAAATCTTGAATGAGCAGTACTAGGCAGCAATCCACTTGTGCATGTGGGGAAACAATGAGTCATTGAAATATCTCAAAAATATTTCGAGATTCATGCAGTTCTTCCTGAGTCAAGATGTGCATCGGTTCCTCAGCAGCATAAATTTACTTTGAGCATTGCTGCGCCAGAGCAGTATGCACAAATCGGACAAGATTAGCGCAGCGCACCAATGCCGCGTTGCTGCTTTCTTAAGTCCAAGAATCACGCACTCAAACAATATAGAAATCACGCTAACATGGCATGAGGTGATGCTGTAAAACTATAAAATGTGTCAAAAACGTTTGATTTTCTATCCCTTGTTGTTGTTCTGCAATCGTTAAATCTTGCCAAAAAAGGCCAGAAATACGTCAACGTTTTGCCTCAACCCCCCACCCCCCCTGCGACGTTCAGCGACGTTTTTCGGGGTACCCCCACCCCCCCTCTTTGAACGTCGTAGTTTATGGACGGCCCCTATGTACTTGATGTACAGTACATTCACAATGAACAAAATAGCCCCGCATTTTGTCACTGCTCGTTTGTTGATCTGCTTATTGTACACTAGAAGGCCTCAAAACTACAGTACAATTGAAGCGTTCAGACGAAGAAATGCCTCAGTCATTTTTTGAAAAAATTGAGTTTTACTCGGCAGCACAATCCCCTAACTACAGACATGTTAAATACAAATTATTTCGTCTGAAAACATTCTGTGTCATAAGTTTCCACCAACGCAATTTTTGTATAGTGCTCGAAATTCAGTTGAAGAAAAGCCTAAGTTCAAGTCAAAAGAGCCTCAATATTCACACCCAAAATTGAAGCTTTGGCTTAGACAGCTGAAAGTTGATACACTAATAAAAAAAAGGCTTATTACAACGCACATGAACACCGGACACACCAGTAAAGAACCCATAAAGGGCCACATGCGAGGCAATCACCGGGGACGAACCCCTACTATGTGTCTAACGCTGGGTGCATGGCAGGCAGAGTTGCTACCAGTACACCACAGACGCAGACCAGTTCTCACACTCCTGAACAGAAATCCCAGATTTGATGCTTCAATTCGGAGATACAATAATCGGACTGCTCAACTATCTGATCAAAATTTCGAATTTGATGTTCTGACTTACTAATCAGAATTTAGAATTAAAAATTGGTGGTTTTAGAGTACTTTTTTACTACTTTAAGAAGCATCGGTCTAATTGCGTTTTTGAAGAAAAAATTTTTGACTCCCATTTCGGCCCCAATAACTTATCAGCAACCCCGAAAATCTATATGTTCTATATTTCAGATTATTGCAGGGCTATCCTTAAGCTACAGAATGGTGGCAAGAACGCCAGCGCATGCCTTACAGGTTCTGGAGTAAATTAGCTAACGGCTGAAAATAATATTTTTCTATCAATTACTAAGGTTGATAAAACTTTGAAATCAAATTTCTCATTCAATAATCACTGGTTAGACTTAAAAATCATGGCATTTAGAGTACTGATAGACTAGTTTAAGAAACTTTGATCGAATGCCAGTTTTGAAGACTAAAAAAGGGCTTTCGGCTACCTTTTTGGCTACTTTTGCTGGAATCTCACAACATACATAGGTTATATTGTATATTTTTATTGTAGTGCTATTTTTAAGCTGCAAAGTGATGGCAAGATTGCTAGTCCACTACCCGGAGTTCTGGAAGGCAATCAAGCCTACTAGTTATACTGCTCTCTTACTCGTACTGATCTTTTTTTTAAATTTGTGAATATGGACTTAGGCTGTTTTATTGTTTAGACCTAAGTCCACTATTACAAATTTTTAAAAATATGCAAATCAGGAAACATGTGGTTGTCCAAACTCAGGTGCAGAGTAGCACTGGTATGGGGGCCTCTTTTGGCATAATACTCTTTAGGGCATAGCGTTTTGTACAATTTATTTCAGGCTGCGGCCGAAAACGTTGAACGCGTTTTTCTCGTTTCATCTATATATGGACTGAGGCATTTCTTCGTCTGAACGCTTCAATCACAGCATTTCCCTTTGTCAAAATTATTTTTAGAAACGATTTTCACTCCAGTAAAACTAAAAAAGAATTTCAAAAAATCCTAAAAAAAACTGTAAATCCCATTGCTTTTGATGAATTTTCTAGCCTCTGACCTTGGAAATGACTAAGTCCATGGCCCTGTTAATGGGAAGTTCAGTGTTTTGATCAAGGTTGCCAGGGTATGGGTTTTCCCCCTACCTGTAGGGGTTTTTGTCGCTTGGTTGGGGGGTAATTTTTCAGGTAGGGGGTAGGGGGATTTGGTAGGGGTTTTTTATATTTTGGTAGGGTGAAGTAGTGGGCCTTTACACTCGACTCAGTTACACAAACAAATGATATTTTAGTTTTTTGTACCATACCACGTCGTCAGTCTGCATCATAAATGTAAAAAAGGGTGGTAATTCTGGTCACTTCATCAATAACACATGTTAGGATTGAGCTGTAAATCTGTCATTTTTGTTAATTTTTTTATAAAGTTCTTGACCCGTTCTACTTGTTCTGCACTAGGGATGGGACCGGTATAAAAATACCGTATACCGTATAGCATTTTCGATACCGTATAATACCGTATAGTATGCTGCAAACGCTTTAAAACACCCAGTTATGCTAGTGTATGGATAGTTCGCCAAGTTCTGGTAAAAAACATAAGTTATTTTTGTGGTCGGCTTGGCATTTCGTGTGAAAAACACGGCTATTTTTGATTGTGATCTGTTTTGTCTACCTACTAGTAAGTAGTACTGTCTGTTTATTTAAAGATTTGAATCTGAACCGACAATACATTGAATTTATTTTGAATTATGCCTATTGTAAATAGGCTATATTAACTTTATTTTGGTTGGACAGATTTGCTTCACTTCAAGTTAGTGAAATGCTAACCAAAAATACTTTGATTCTATTCAAAAGCAAAATTGCAGGTTTCTCAGCATTTTACAAGTACTTGTAATATCACATTTTCTATTTCTAGGAAGTCAAAAAACTGCCATAAGGGTAGATTTTTGTGTTTTTCTAACCGCTAACATGGCTTACAAAACCAAAAAAAACAGTACTGCCACCTTTAAAAGCGCGAAAATGACATGAATTTACTAGAGTGCTAACTGGTATTGGGTATTGGGTATTGGGTGTATTGGGGTGTTTTCCAGGTATTGGTATTGGGTATTGGGTTTTTGATGCCCCAATACCCAATACTAATTAGGACCGAAAAAATCGCTGTTGAACTGAAAAACTGACCTGAAAAAATCGATAAGATTGTCCGATGATTAGGCATTGAAAGCCGTTTTTGCATTAATAAACTAAAGGTTAAGAATGTCTTATACTGTCCGCTTTTCTAAGTATGTAGTACGCTAGTAATTGGTGCAATTTCTCTGTTCTTACCGAAGATAAACGTTTGTAATTCAATTGAAATTTGTCATTTTAGTGATACAGAATGTACAATGTATTAGTACTGTACCCAGGGGGTGCGGGTCTGGTACACTCGTTTCCGGTGGAGTACGAACAAAAAAACCCTGAAAATAAGGAACACTGTAATACAGTAGATCATGTACGGCAAAGCTGTTAATTTCTGCTTATTTTACCCTCCAGAACGGATTCTAAATTCTTTCTTAAAGGCTAATTTTTCAAAATTTCTCGCCCTAGTTGGACAATCGCCCATCCAGGCCTCTTCGAAATTTTAATCCCTGTGAAAGAAATCCTGTGTACACCACTGGAACGTACCTGTTCACTGAAATGCAATTTTTGGCTCCGTTACACAAGTATTGGGTATTGGGTATTGGGGTATTGGGGGTATCAGGTATTGGGATATTGGGTATTGGGTATTGGGGTGTTGGGTTTTTCAGGTATTGTTCGCACTCTAGAATTTACTGCAAAAATCTTGCTGATTCAGTTTTAACGAGTATACGGTATTATACTGTATAAAAATACCGTATACCGTATAATACCGTATAGCCAAAAAATACCGTTCAATACCGAATGGTGCCATATAATACCGTATACCGGTCCCATCCCTATTCTGCACATTCCATTTAGTTGGAGTAGCAGAGTAAGGAAACTGTGTTGAAAAGAGCCCTCCAAGTTTATCCGGTAGTGGTTGGCCAGAGAGACCGATGGTCAGATTGTCATTTATGTTTAAAGGCCGTCCATAAACGGCGTGGTCCATCTCGATTTTTCGGACCCCGCTAAGGCGACGTCGTTTTCCGTTTACCCTCCCCCGACAAGAAATGCTGTCATGTTTTCTTGTTGCCATACTGCATAGTCAATTGAATGAATCCCTACTAACCACTCAGGGCAGGGAAGCCTTTCTATACATAGAAACCTTTGCCATAATGTATGTACGTACCTAAATCGAAAATAACACAACCACAGTTCCCTAAAATTCCGAAAAATGGCGGCTAACTCTGTTCCCTTCTTGGTCTGTTGTCTGTCGTCGCATTTCAGCCGACCCCGTGTCCCCTTCTGCAATAACGTCGTTTATGGACGCCCCCTTATGTTTTTTAACGTTGCTTGCAGACTAGATTTTATTTTTCAATCTAAAATAGTTGCGTCGCTAGAGAGATAAGAGAGACAAGCTAGCGGACAGATTGATTAGAATTCTGATTCTTTAGACAGCGCCTTGTCTAGTTGTGTGTGCAGGATGGATTCTAATAGAATAGCTAGTACAGATTTCACTATCCACTGGCTCTCTGAAGTGCTCCAGCAGTCAACCAATACCGAAGCAACTCTGCTGGACTGGGAGGCTAAGTCTTTGACCGAAAGTACTGGATTTCTTTCAACTATTTTAGCTGTCGATTTGAAATGGCAGCACCCAACTGATTCGCTGCCCAACTCTGTCGTGCTAAAGGTAAGACAGCAATGTGGCAATTTTTTAATTCCTTCGACATCCAAAAATTAAAATGTTATCATTCCTGATGTTGTTTTTACCAAATTGAGTAATATTGCCAACGAGTTCACTCTAGAATTCGAAGCTGAAAAAATTGTTCGATGAAAATGCTGCGTGATGGAAAGATTTTTAGGGGTTTGCGTGATGACGCATTTTTTACTTGTATTTAATTGTCATTGCCAACCGAGATCGGGCAGACATGTATAGTGGGGGGTCGGCGGAATCGGCCGATATGGTGTGCGTTGGACATCCCTATGGCCCCAAAGTAAAACCCTAAAACAGTTCCGCCCAACTCCCACTGGGTACCCAGCAATGGCCATCCATGGTTCTCTATGATGAAGGCCATTTTCCATAGTAAAACTCCAAAACACCCCCCACGGAAATGACCTTTTCTCTGGGGGGCGAGCAAACTCAGACCCGTGCCATGCAGCGTTCGAAAGCTCACGTCATGGGCTTTCAGAATCTGTAATAAAATTTATGGCGTTTTTTGTTGTTTCAAAAATAATCGAGCGCGAAATATCCATTAATCACGATTTTATCAGTTTTCAGCAGCCAAATAAAATGGTTTGGCATGAAAATTTGATGAGCATACTAGGTTTTCTGACACGGCAAATTCAATGGCGTGATCCATTTGTGCATAGGACCATGTGATCAATCGATAGCCAGCAATGGCCATCCATGGTTCTCTCTGATGAGGGCCATTTTCCATAGTAAAACTCCAAAACACCCCCCACGGAAATGACCTTTTCTCTGGGGGGCGAGCAAACTCAGACCCGTGCTATGCAGCGTTCGAAAGCTCACATCATGGGCTTTCAGAATCTGTAATAAAATTTATGGCGTTTTTTGTTGTTTCAAAAATAATCGATCGCGAAATATCCATTAATCACGATTTTATCAGTTTTCAGCAGCCAAATAAAATGGTTTGGCATGAAAATTTGATGAGCATACTAGGTTTTCTGACACGGCAAATTCAATGGCGTGATCCATTTGTGCATAGGACCATGTGATCAATCGATAGCCAGCAATGGCCATCCATGGTTCTCTCTGATGAGGGCCATTTTCCATAGTAAAACTCCAAAACACCCCCCACGGAAATGACCTTTTCTCTGGGGGGCGAGCAAACTCAGACCAGTGCCATGCAGCGTTCGAAAGCTCACATCATGGGCTTTCAGAATCTGTAATAAAATTTATGGCGTTTTTTGTTGTTTCGAAAATAATCGAGCACGAAATATCCATTAATCACGATTTTATCAGTTTTCAGCAGACAAATAAAATGGTTTGGCATGAAAATTTGATGAGCACACTAGGTTTTCTGACACGGAAAATTCAATGGCGTGATCCATTTGTGCATAGGACCATGTGATCAATCGATAGCCAGCAATGGCCATCCATGGTTCTCTCTGATGAGGCCATTTTCCATAGTAAAACTCCAAAACACCCCCCCCATGGAAATGACCTTTTCTCTGGGGGGCGAGCAAACTCAGACCCGTGCTATGCAGCGTTCGAAAGCTCACATCATGGGCTTTCAGAATTTGCAATAAAATTTATGGCGTTTTTTGTTGTTTCAAAAATAATCGATCGCGAAATATCCATTAATCACGATTTTATCAGTTTTCAGCAGCCAAATAAAATGGTTTGGCATGAAAATTTGATGAGCATACTAGGTTTTCTGACACGGCAAATTCAATGGCATGATCCATTTGTGCATAGGACCATGTGATCAATCGATAGCCAGCAATGGCCATCCATGGTTCTCTCTGATGAGGGCCATTTTCCGTAGTAAAACTCCAAAACACCCCCCACGGAAATGACCTTTTCTCTGGGGGGCGAGCAAACTCAGACCCGTGCTATGCAGCGTTCGAAAGCTCACATCATGGGCTTTCAGAATCTATAATAAAATTTATGGCGTTTTTTGTTGTTTCAAAAATAATCGATCGCGAAATATCCCTTAATCACGATTTTATCAGTTTTCAGCAGCCAAATAAAATGGTTTGGCATGAAAATTTGATGAGCATACTAGGTTTTCTGACACGGCAAATTCAATGGCGTGATCCATTTGTGCATAGGACCATGTGATCAATGGATAGCCAGCAATGGCCATCCATGGTTCTCTCTGATGAGGGCCATTTTCCATAGTAAAACTCCAAAACACCCCCCATGGAAATGACCTTTTCTCTGGGGGGCGAGCAAACTCAGACCCGTGCTATGCAGCGTTCGAAAGCTCACATCATGGTCTATCAGAATTTGGAATAAAATTTATGGCGTTTTTTGTTGTTTCAAAAATAATCGATCGCGAAATATCCATTAATCACGATTTTATCAGTTTTCAGCACCTCACTAAATCAGCTAAGAAGGAAAGAAAGAAAGAAATTTTTACTTCCCAGACAATGTACATACAGTACGTACAGACAGTATCACAAGAAACTCTACAGTGCATATCTTAATGGCAAGGGAAGAAGGACTGAGTTAGCTCAAGGATATTTTATAACTCAGTATTAGGACATAAGGAAAATGGGATTACCAAATTGGGGGTTTTCTGCTACGCCAAATTCATTCGCGACATCAATTTACAGCTATGATCACGTGATCAATCGATAATCGATATTTGATCAATTATCGAATTTTTGCTGTGAAAATGATCGAACTACACAGGCTAATGTTAGTGGTTTTCTAGCATGCCAATTTCAACCATGATATCGTTCTAGAGCTACCAACGCGTTTTAATTCGATAATCAATATCGATTGATTATCGATTTTTTGCTGTGCAGATATTCCAACTTTTTTTTGCTGTGCTTTTGAATGCTGCATAGCATGGGTCTGAGTTTGCTCGCCGCCAGAGAAAAGGTCATTTCCATGGGGGGTGTTTTGGAGTTTTACTACAGAAAATGGCCCTCATCAGAGAGACCATGGATGGCCATTGCTGGCTATCGATTGATCACATGATCCTATGCACAAATAGATCACGCCATTGAATTTGCCGTGTCAGAAAACCTAGTATGCTCATCAAATTTTCATGCCAAACCATTTTATTTGGCTGCTGAAAACTGATAAAATCGTGATTATTGGATATTTCGCGATCGATTATTTTTGAAACAACAAAAAACGCCATAACTTTTATTGCAAATTCTGAAAGCCCATGATGTGAGCTTTCGAACGCTGCATAGCACGGGTCTGAGTTTGCTCGCCCCCCACAGAAAAGGTCATTTCCATGGGGGGTGTTTTGGAGTTTTACTATGGAAAATGGCCCTCATCAGAGAGAACCATGGATGGCCATTGCTGGCTATCGATTGATCACATGGTCCTATGCACAAATGGATAACGCCATTGAATTTGCCGTGTCAGAAAACCTAGTATGCTCATCAAATTTTCATGCCAAACCATTTTATTTGGCTGCTGAAAACTGATAAAATCGTGATTAATGGATATTTCGCGATCGATTATTTTTGAAACAACAAAAAACGCCATAAATTTTATTACAGATTCTGAAAGCCCATGATGTGAGCTTTCGAACGCTGCATGGCACGGGTCTGAGTTTGCTCGCCCCCCCAGAGAAAAGGTCATTTCCGTGGGGGGTGTTTTGGAGTTTTACTATGGAAAATGGCCTTCATCATAGAGAACCATGGATGGCCATTGCTGGGTACCCAGTGGGAGTTGGGCGGAACTGTTTTAGGGTTTTACTTTGGGGCCATAGGGATGTCCAACGCACACCATATCGGCCGATTCCGCCGACCCCCCACTATACATGTCTGCCTGATGGCCGCCCGATCTCGGTTGACAATGACAATTAAGATGCATTTTGCGAGAAAGTTGGCAAGCAGGGTCATCTCACGTATCTGGCTGATATTAATATCTGTTAAAATAGAGCTCAATCGAAAACCAATGGTGCATGCCCGGCCACCAGCAACCCCCTGGAACCAGAGCTACATCCCCTCAAAGTTGGGTCGGCAGGGCTTTTCGTCCAATTTTCTGATGTCTGACAGTCTCCATTCAAACGATCACCCTTGATTCGTTTCTTAAGCTAGGATCCCGACTCGCATATGGTTTTGTAGCCGTCTCTAAGCTGACTTTCTCGCAAAATGCATCTTAAGCCAGCCATTCAGATACCCAACACAACACAGCTGAGCTCGGTATTCAGTGAGGCCGATAAAGCCAAGCAATTTGCCCGATGGTTGGTGGCCGCTCATGCCATGGAATGCGATGCTTACGAAGTCGTACGATCTGCAATTGGTCTACCTTTGCCTAAAATATTTTACAGTCGACCAATCACGTCCGACCAAAAAGGGCTGTTGCTGATGGAAAACTTGGCCCACGGTCCGATAACAAAGGTGGCCGATGGCTTATCAAAACAGCAGGTACAGTAGTGTTACGGTTTGACTTTGCATGTACTGTACAGGCTGTCGATAGGGAGGGTTACAGAGCTGGAAGCAAAGGCCAAACCGTCTACTGCCCGATGCAGTTCAGGGCTTCCCCGACCCGAAAATACAAGTACAGTAGCGGCTCCAGTACTAACAAATTCAAGACATACCTACATTACGTAGTTAGTTTTTAGAAGGCTTTTTCGGCATTTTCTGCTTGTTTTTGACTGTTTAAATGCATCTATATTGAGCTTAAATTGCGTTTGTAGCCTCATTATTAACTAGTAGCACGTGCAATACACAATTTCCCGGTGCTTTGACAATTTTTGATATTTTGCAGTTAAACAAACCTCTGGACCGCCCCACTGGGCGAAACTAGTGGTAGGGATCCGACCCCTCGCCCGCTGCATGTACAGTATACGTTGTAGGTACTCTCTTTAGTTGTATTCAGTGGCTGAAGGGCTGGCCAAAATCCACGCGCACCATTTGTCGGTGGATTCGAGTGACTGGACGCAACGGTTCCGAGTGAACGATCCAGAATGGAAGTCCATCTGGATAGACTTTATTTCTGGGATAGTGGAGGGTGCCGAACCTGCCGTCAACTCCTATTGCCCTCTGCTCTACCATCAATCGTTCTCAAGTGTGGTGGCGTGGTTTAGAGAAAACAGAAATCTGGCTTATCAATCGGCATACCAGTTGCATTCGGAATTGGGTAAGTGATCATCTTTACGACTTCTCTGATTAGAGTGCGAACTATTGGGTATTGGGTGTTTTCCAGGTATTGTATTGGGTATTGGGTATGTATGCGTTAGAGGTACATACAGTACTATTTATTTAGGTTTGCCGCCAGTTATAGTACACGGCGATTTTTGGTCTCAAAATATAATGTTTGCTCCCGATTTAGCGGGTAATGCTGGCCCGGACCTGCTAGCTATTTTTGATTGGCAGTTCGCACATCCAGGTACGCTAACCCTACAAACTGTATGTAGTTTCTACAGAGTGTTCTACAAGATTTCGGAGAGCAGTTGTTTTCAGCGTATAGGAAGTACAGTTGGTAGGTACCACCAAATTTCAGGTAAGTCCAGGTTCAGGTATCTCTAAAATCCAATTTCAGGTTCAGGTTCAGGTTCAGGTACTTTAAATAAGACACAAATTTTCGGCTATGAGCTAAATCAGTAGCGCTCCTGTTCCTTTTCTTAAGAAAACGATCCATGTTCAAAGCAATCGAAATTTACAAACCAACAATACGACAAAAACGAGAAAAACGCAAGAAAATTTTTGCGGTATGACGGACCGATCGCCATTATAGTAGGAAACCCCACACACTGTACGAACGTTCATTTCAAACTCTAAGTTCCAGCATTATAAGTTATAAGGCTCAGGCTTACATAAGTTCTACTAGCTGACGTTTAAGCTTACGTTCAACAAACAAACTAAAGCTAGGCTTAGGCATAGCGGAAGACAAGTTTTCACAAAGGCAATTTCCGGATGGGGGCTTTTCCCTATAATCGCCTTCATTTTTAAGTTACAGTACGCGTACAGTAGGTGCAGATAATGTGCATTACATAGTCGCTTCACACGCACCATTTTTAAGAACAAAACTATAGAGCGCCAAGCAATATCTGATCTAACCAATTTCAAAAGTTGACAGTACGTGCTACTTGTACCTGGAAGTTTAAGACATGAAAAACCTGAAAAGTAGGTACCGACCTAGTAGGTGTCAGGTAAGTACTTTTATTTTCAAGTAGGTTCAGGTTCAGGTTCAGGTTCACAATTTTCAGGTTAATACCCAGGTTTCAGGTTCAGGTTCAGGTATACCTACCAACTGTAATTGGAAGGATGATAGAAAGCGTTGTAAGTTTCAGGCAGTTGCATGGAAGATCTGTGCGTTCTGATGGCCTGTAGTTGTTCGGCTGAGTTAAGACGAGCTGAATGGCGGAAGGTGGTGGCACATTATTACAGTAGATTAAATGCGCAGATGGATACCGCTGCTCCATTCACTCTGCAGCAGGTGGAAACTGCCTTTGTGCGCTCGCAACCCTGGGCTCTTGTCTTTCTCATAATGGCTAGTCAATTCTGGCCGTCCATTCTACAAACTGAGGGCACACACAATCCTAAACTCTCACTCGATATATTGGTGGAAACAGGGTTGTATATTTTTCCGAAAAAAACCTCGGCCTGTTTTTTTCCAGTTTTTTTCCGGTTTTTTTCCGGTTTTTTTCCTAAATCGCGGAAAAAAACTCCAGCCCAAGTTCTGAGTATCCTAGGCTGGTTTTATGATTCCTAACGCTTTCTAGCGCCTTCCTCAGTCTTGTTAGACCAGAAATACACGTGTTACATTGATATAAATCACGAAACAGGCATGAAACAGTGCCTGACAGGTTCCATGAATAACGCTATATGCAAATTTTCTTACAGCAGTTTGCATTTTTGTTTTTTCATGCCAAATTTGGTCTTTTTTGTTGTTTTTCTAACAGTTTTGAGTCAGCATGGCCTATTATACATAGCAAAAGTCCATTTTTTAAACGAAAAATGACGTAAATTAGCTATTTTTAGCTTGAGTTTTTTTCCGCGATTTATGTTTTTTTCCGACCCTTAGGAAAAAAACCGGTTTTTTTCCGGAAAAAAACAGTTTTTTTCCGGTGTTTTTTTCCCACCTCACATCCCTGATGTGTATGTGTAGTGTATACACATTTACCTTCAAATGTGTATGGTAATTTGTGTATACACATTCAACAAAACAATGTGTATTTTTGTGTATATTTGTGTATGTGTATTGTACTGAAAATGCAAATTTTTTGGTAGATTTTGAGCCAGAAATGCTAGGAAAACCAAATCTCTCAATGCCTGTTGTATTAAACCTAGGATAGGTTTGAAATCGAGTTACTTAGCCCATTTGACGGCTTTATCAGAATATCTACCGTTTATTACTCCAGCAAAAACATCGAAATTTTACGATTCTGTTCGAAATTTTATCGACTTTTGCTATTTAAATACACATAAACAAAAATACACATTTCAAGTAGTGTTTGTGTATGGTAATGTGTATCTGAATTTTCAATGTGTATGTGTATTTTACATTTTTGTGTATGGTAAATGTGTATGTGCATACACAAACAACAGTACTTGCACCTAATAATGTTTGACAGAATTTCGACCTTGGTTATGTGTTTACACGTACTACCCAGCATTCCATTACTTTCAGATTTTTTTACCTGAAAAACCTGTGTCCACATTGTATGTATAAAGCCAGTGTACAATTTTAAAAATGACCCCAGTGATTTTTACTCAGATTTTTAAGAATGCACTGTAGCACCCAAATCGGGTTTGATAGCGTAAAAGGACCCCGAGTCTATTTCAGAAATGCAAAACATTCAAAGTCCCAGATTCACCTTGATTTTTTGCTTCTCTGCCATTTTTAGGAACTGAAGCGGGTTTTGCAGTTTACTTTTTGAAAACGAATTCTGACTGTATTTTATGCATTCAATCCCTTGATATTCCTTGTTTAGAGTCTCTTAATGTTTTAGTTAGGTATTGTTTAGCTACTACTACACTTGAAATTTTGCGCAAGAATATAACGTAAATTCCAAAAAATCACCACAGTTTTTACAGTTCTTAGGGTAGGGCTTTTGGTAGGGGTTTTTTGAAAATGGTAGTTGGAAGTAGGGGGATTTTATCTGAAAAGTAGGGGGATAAAGTCTGAAAAAGCTCGCAACCCTGGTTTTGATTTTGTAAAACATTTTCAGTAAATACCGAATAAATACCGGTATACCGGTATTTTTGCGAATACCTACCCATACCGAACCGATTCCTGAAAATCCCCTACCCAAACAACAGTATATCGGACGTTTCCCTTCAATCACTGCCAGCCGCTCTAGCTATGCTGTTGGGCGCCAGGTACTAATGGCCTGTTGGCGCCTGGCGTGATGACGTCATGGTGATGTCGGCTCCCAACGTCCGCTTGGTGCGCCCCTGGTGTGAGAGAGGCCCCCAGGCCTAGTCGGTTTCCATGGACGTCATTGATCTTCTCCTCCAACGTGGCATGCTTTGGAGCGGCTTCGGTGCAATGGCAGATCCAGTCGGTTCCCATTTTACCTACTCGCTGTCACCAGCTTTTGGTGGTCTGGGTGGAGCTTTGTGCCGACCACCAACTCTTTGCGGCAAGAAACCTGCCGCGCCGAGAGGATGAGCGCACGACGTCACGCACAGTGGCTTAGGGCCTAAACCACCACACCAACTGTGCTGGCCATGCTAGCTACAGTAGCCCTCGCCTGGCTATAGGAGCTTAGACAAATCAACTCACCTTTTATCTTTGCCTGGCTATAAGTGCCGGGTATTTCTACGCAGCTCTACAAGTATCTGTAGGTCATCCTCGGTCGATAATTGTGCCGGATTCAGTCTAAATAACCATTATTAAAAAGGGCGCTGCGCTTTTCTTCATGCTTTTGTCAGCCTCCGTTGTTACGTTAGTGCTAGTTGTTGATGTCTAGCTTCTTTCTGCTGTTAATCTGACTTGACAGTTTGAGTACTAACTTGTGGCCTTTTTTTGGTAAGGTTTGACGATTGCAGAATAAGCAAGAATGCAGAGAAAGTCAAACGGTTTTGACACATTTTTGTAGTTGTACAACATACAGTATGTTAGCGTGATTTGTACAGGGTGTGCAAAAAAACAACCCAGCAGATTTTTTACTGTAGCAGCCGTAAATCCCAACCGATTTGAATAAATCTTTTTTGAATGAAAGACAAATAAATTATCGATTGGTAGAGTTTTCGTTAAGATGCTCTGCTTGGTTCTCGAGATATTTGCCCTCAAATTTGAAACACTGATTTTGGCAATGAACAAGAGTGATAAAACAACCCAGCAGATTTTTTACTGTGGCAACCGCAAATCTCAACCGATTTGAATGACTCTCATGAATGATCTCAAAGGGCCTATCCTGCTATAGCAGTTTTACCGTCCTATTCTTATGAATAAACGTTTTCAATTCAATTCAATTCAATTCAAAGACTCTTTTTTAACTAAAAGTTGAAAGATTGGTGAAACTAACTGGTAAATACGTAACGTATGTGCACAGGCATAAATTTTTCTATTATTCATTTGTGATTACGCAGTCAGAAAAGCAGCTTCAGATTTTGAACGAAAATTCGAAAATTTTATCTCAGGGGGGTCCTCCCAAACGTCGTAATTTTTATGGGGGGTGATGATGAAAACGTCGCTAAACGTCGGAGGGGGGGTGGGGCTGCAAAATTTTGAATTTTTGAACGTCGTAGTTTATGGACGGCCCTTTACAGCAGCGACAGCGCTCCAATTGGTGCACGACACGACATGCAAGCAACAAGGTCACCGCCGCTCCGATTGTGAGATGTTTCAAAACCAGCAAGCCAACAATCAACGGGGCGCCAGAGGTCAACGTGCTACTCGTTTTAATAATCGCCGCAACAACTACTGCGCAGCCGGTCCGATGCACACAGAGATCAAGACCATTACCATCGAGCGCAAATTCGGGCAAGACCAGTCTCGCGGAGGAAACAAGCCAAACCGGGGACGCGGTGGACGATTCGGACGGGCCGGCGGATGATTTTAGCGTTGTTTTATAGTAATTTGGCGCTTCGCTTGTGGCGGAGTGTCAAAAGCGTTCTTTTGAATAACAGTATTAACTGTTTGTGTTGGCGGGTTTGCCGCCTTTTACCGTAATTTCGTTGCGATTGCAATATAATGCGGTTGTGTGTAAAGCGCCTAAAAACTGTGATACTTTTGTTTTCTTGCGTTGTGCTGTTCTGGTCGTTCGGTAAAAATAGTGTTGTTATGACTATAGTCAAAGTCAAACTCATAGTTAATACTTTTTGTGATATCGCAGTCAAACAGACAGGTAGTCAAAGTCAAAGTTTGACTACCTTGGTTACCATAAATACGTAGTCAAACGAAGACCAGGTAGTCAAACCGTTTGACTATGACTACATTTTCTTATAAGCAGCGGTTTTTCAATCATATTTTCCACATTTCGCACCTAAATTTTTTATAAATTCGTTTTATTTTTAGCTCTTTTGAAGACAAACAACCCTTTTCTCTAAAACTGTGAAGTGATAACAGGTGTCAGAAGCATACATGTAACAGGGGATCTGCCCCCACCCGAGTTAGGAGACCCCTCGGATGGGGACCCCGTCCCGAGACGATTTTCCCGAGCCCCCTCCAATTTTTCTGGCAGATAATTATTTTAACAAATTTTACCGATATTTTACGATTTCAGACACAAAAAATGGTAAAATCGCCTGCAAAACAGGATTTTTTTAGCCGTATCTCAGCCCAAATTAGCGATTTTTGGCGATTTTTAGCCAACATCCCCCCCGCTGGCACCAGACCCCCTAACCCCCATCCCTCTTCGGCGGATGACCTGTTGCATGTATGGGTTGTCAGTCAGCAAATCTCTGCCTGATGCAAGGCAAATTAATCAGTTTGGTCAGGGTGAAAATTATGACATACGGTACAATACCTCTCTTATGGAGCAAAGAAGAACAAGAGAAAAATCAAAAACTACTTTGATTTTACACCAACCTAAACCGGGTATTTGCCTATTTTTGCGCTGTCTTTCCGAAAGATGCATTTTACATTGAAATTTTTGAAAATTAAACAATTCTGGGTTAATTTGTAGCAGTTAACTATACTGTTTATTTCAAAGTAAACACTTTGTGCACTCAGTCAAAGTTATTTTTGACTGACACTTGGTGACTGAAGCTTATAAATCGCTGAAAACGTCAATTTTGCCCTGTCACAAAAAGTAGTCAAAGTAGTCAAACCTGTGGCCATGGTAGTCAAACGGTTTGACTACAATATAGTCAAATTTGACTACTCTGGTATTGTACTCAAACGAGTGGTAGTCATAGTCATAGTCAAACGGAAATTTTGGTATTGTAACAACACTAGGTAAAAAGGAGGACGAGAGAAAGGTGGAGTAAAACTGCTGTTCGGTCAGTCGTTTAGCCGTGTAGCTTAGACCCCAGCTGGGGTAGTAGCTATCCGTCAGGACGTGTAGATACGTAACTAACATGCGTTGATTCAGATAGTCGCGGTCGCGGTCTGTACACAATTGCCACAGTGTTCTTTCTGTTCAACTTCGGCCGACACAACCAGAACAGCCTCCAATCAAAGGTGGCCTTTAAGTAAAAACTTCCTCTTTATACTGATAAATCACCAGTCTTCTCGTTATCTGGGGTTTTCTTTGAAGTTTCAAGACAGAATGGCTCACTTTCCTTACATACAGTCCTGGAACTAGGCGAATAAAAAACAAATTCTCGGTAAAAGGACATCAATATAAAAAACAGCACGGCTAACAAATAAAACAGCCCCTAGAGCATTTTCGCGAACAGAACATCTATTCTAAGAGCAAATCAATTCTACTCTCAGCAACCCCTATCTTGGTTAAAAACAGTCTAAGCGAACAGTCAGTCTGTCGCACTGCTAAGAAGCGAAGTTGTTCGGCGGCCAGAGTTGCTAAGTTGGGCACTTGGAGCCAGAACGAAAAGCAGTGAACCATATCAAGCACTCTGCCGCAATCGGCTGCAACCACTGCTTTGCCGGCGGAGGTGCAGTGAAAACTGGCAATGGCATCGGGATGACAGCAGTCTTTGAGATCGAAGTTGATTTCCAGCTTTTGCCATTGCAGCGCCCACAGATCTACGTACCACAGACTGATTTCGCTCTCCTCGCAGAAAACGGTATAGACCTGCAGTAAAACTGATTCTACTGCACAAACAACTTTTACGCATCTTACAGCTAAAACTTACTTTTATCACATTGCTACTTTTAAACCCTAGCCCGATTTTTACTTTCAGTCTGGGTGACAAATTAGCATTTTCAAAAATGAGGGTGATGCCTTCTAAACATAAAGCACGGTTGTATGGCCTAATTTAGGTGGTCATTGTGTTGCCTTGGTTGACGTTGAGCCGATTCTAATCCATGACCCCACTAGTTCGTATAACCCTGCTTTCTGTGCAAGGAATAAGACCATCGTTTTTGAAAGCGGCAAATTTTCACCGTCACTAAAAGTAAAAATCCGCCAGATTTTTACTTGCCGGCTGTGCTAAGAAGCTGACCTCTTCAGGCGCAACCTCTATATAAAAATCGCTAAACTGCAAAATTTGAGAAAGATTCGATGAAGGATGAGATATTTATGTTAAAATTTGACGTCTAAAAATTAGGCTAAGTTCATTTCAGAAGGGCATAAATCATGAGCACAGAAGGCTGGCAGGGCAGACTAGACTTGCCTAAAACAAACTTCAACAAATAATAGTATAGTAATAGTGCCATACATGCTCATCATTTGATTAGAAATGGACAAAACGGCGATCATTTGAAGATATTCGGCAACATACATGTAGTTGGGGGGGAATGGGGGTATTTCCCCCCAGGCCCGATTTTCGGAGAAAATTCCCCCCCCAGCCGGATTCTGGGGGGGGGGGGAATTTTTTGAAACCCTATTTTGGGTTTGTAAACCTGCAAACAGGGTTCCAGAAGCCCTGATTAGGGTTTCAGTAATCCAAATTAGGGTTCCGGAACCCTGTTTTGGGTTTCAAAAACCCTAAATAGGGTTCCGAAACCCTGTTTTGGGTTACTGAAACTAGCGATCGACCGGAACCAAAATTTTCGCCGGAACCGGAACCGGAACCACCCAGTTCCGGCCGGAACCGGAACCGGAACTTTTTCAATATTTGGTCCAAAATTTATAGAAACGTATTTATAGGCACGTCGTGTACAAATTCCTGTTATAAACATCAGCAGAAGTTCAAATCAACAACAGAATACAGACTTTTCAATAACAGTAGTCAAGAGCACGCAAATTGTACTTCAGAAAGAGAAGCTTTTCAACATTTTCAGGTTTCAGCTTTGATCTGTCACCTTTGGAGATGTTTTTAGCTGCCTTAAAGGCACAGTTGTTAAATTTTTTTGAAGGCCAAAAATTTTTGCTTTTTTTCTAAAAATTAAAAAAAAAATTTTTTTTGAAAATCGTCTTAAATGGGTCCAGCATGCTAGTACAGATACTTACAACAAATTTTCCACTTTTGCACCTTAAGTCAGTTGAGAAACCTGTTCGAAAATGACAATACAGCTCTAAACGCTGCCTGTAACTGCATAATTTCACCGAAAATTGTCTTTAGTGGCACTTCTAATGATGCATAACATGGAAAACTGCATAATTTCTTCCCCATTCATGCAAATTCTACTGCCCCCACTGAGCTGTGCACTTTATTAAACAGACGCAATAATACTTGATGTAACTGAATATCCATCGAAAATAGTGAATGAAAAAGTTCCGGTTCCGGTACCCTTTTTCACCGGAACCGGACCGGAACCGGAACCGCCAGTTCCGGCCGGAACCGGAACCGGAATTCCGGTCGATCGCTAACTGAAACCCTAAATAGGGTTCCGGAACCCTAATTTCGGTTACTGAAACCCTAAGTAGGGTTCCGGAACCCTAATTTGGGTTTCTGAAACCCTAATTTCGGTTACTGAAACCCTAAGTAGGGTTCCGGAACCCTAATTTGGGTTTCTGAAACCCTAAATAGGGTTCCGGAACCCTAATTTGGGTTACTGAAACCCTAAATTGGGTTCCAGAACCCTAATTTGGGTTTCTGGAGTGCCGAAATAGGGTTCCGGAACCCTAATTTGGGTTACTGAAACCCTAAATAGGGTTCTAGAACCCTAATTTGGGTTTCTGGCGGCCCAAAATAGGGTTCCGGAACCCTAATTTGGGTTTAAAAATCTCTAAAGAAGGTTCCAGAAATGCATTTTAACTGTATTCTGTCGAATAAAATGGGTTTCTTTGCACGTTTTAAAGCAAAATTAGCTTTTTTTGTACATTTTAAATTAAAAATAAGGTTTTTTTCCACGTTTTACAGCAAAAATAGGGTTTTAAACGGAATTTTTGCACTTCAGACACGATTTTTACCCCATTTTTAGTCCTCAAAACCCTGTTTTGAGCCCAAAAAAAGGTCGCTGAAACCCACTTTTGGACATCAAAAAAAGGTCGCTGAAACCCCCTTTGGGCATAGCCCTGAAACCCTATTTTGGATCAGAAAAATTCCCCCCCCCCCAGCCGAAAACCCAGCTACATGTATGTTCGGCAAAAATCGAAAAAAAGTCAGGCACTGTTCTTTATGGCTAACACTGTATTACCTGCATTTGCAACAATCGCAAAAAACTACGTAAACAATTGTCAAAAAAGTACGGGTTGAGAAAACGCTCTGGAGGTTGGCCTTTGCCGGTATGGGGGCAAACCCCTTGTTTTGTTACATGTATGGAGAAGTGTTTAGACATTATCGTCAATGGGTACACTCTCAGGATAGTTTTTAACCAGTATTTAGTTAATGATCTACAGGTTTTATTACATCAGTCCCATACATGTAACAGGTCATCCGCCGAAGGGGAGGGGGTTTGGGGTCTGGCGTTGGGCGGGGCAGGGTTCATAGGGAGAAGGGTTTTCCAAAATCCCTGACTTTTAAAAAACTCAGACTAAATGTATTCAAGCACCACCTAATTTTGTGATTTCTTTGCATCTGCAGATATTAACATAAACGCTAGCATACCCAATAATTTTCTAAAATCAAACGGTGGATTTGGTATTCAAAACTAAGCGTATTTCAACAGGAATTCCAAGCTTGAAGTTAACAATAAATAACAGTTTCAGAGTTTGACGAGGCCTGGTTAGGCTAAAATTTTGAAAAAATAGCTTTCAAAAACCCATTTAAAAGGTAGTCTTGCCGTAAAATTAACAGGAATTAACAGTTTCAGACTTTGACAAGGCTTGGTTGGGGGTCGGAAAAACCGTCTCAGGGGGTCCCCATTCAGAGGGGTCTGCCGTAAGTTGGGTGGGGACAGACCCCACTATTATATGTATGTTCAGTCCTTCCTATACTTTCTTCGTATCGCTGATTGGGTCACCGCCTACAAACAACCCCTAGCTAGACTAAGCAAAATTGCAGTCACCTTATTTCCAAATGCGGCACTAGCGAGTCGCTTTCGCTGCGGCACATAATCGGAGGTCGGATTGGGGACGGGCGGCAAGCCGAAATTCGGGTCCGGCACCAAACTCTTTTGAACAAGTCGGTCCGCTTCCAATTTGAGCAGAAACTTCAATCGTCCTCGACGATTCGGTTCTCCCGCGAACAACACAAACAATTCCTCTCCAAACACGCTCATGAAGCATCTGTAGGTGTGCCAGAAAAGGTTTACATAAGTGCCCAGTCTAAGCACCATACTGCAACCGGATCTGCGCTCCAAATCGTAGCTGTTTAGACGGACCTCACCATTGCAGCTCTTCACGTACAACAAGTACAACTGGTTGCCCTGTTGACAAGCGTGCAAACGGCGACTGTCAATCACCGAAGGACCTATCATCGCTGCCGGCCCCACTTTGTGAGCTTCCAAATCAATCTCGGCCACAAAGACCGCAAAACAATTCTTCTGCTTCACTCTCGTGCTGATAATCAAAGCGATCAGATTGCGGTAGAGATAGAAACCCCTCAAGCGCCGTTTTCCCTCCATATTGAAGCTGTTGTGAACGTTGTAGGAGTCGCTCTTACCTGCCACTGTGTAGTCCATGCCTGCGCGAGTCAGCAAGTCCCCAATTGCCGCGTAAGGAGCTTCTGGCAGCTTTCTGCCGGCTTGGACTAGGTCGTAGCAGTCGAGTGGGTGGTCGAATTGCCAGGACAAATCGTCTTCGTCTGCCGGAGCCTTCTCCACTTCGATCGGGTAGAGGAACATCAGGTGACGGCCGCTTGGGCTAAGTGCCGTGAAGATCTTGTCGTTATCCCAGGGAGTCTCGCGAGGAGAAAAAACGCCCAGGTTCACTGGCGGCGTGGCCATTCTCGGGCCTTAGTCAGATTTGATTGTCTTATTATTTATTCATTTTCTTTGAAATTATTTAGATTAAGCGAAAAGCGGATAATATGGAATCGGTTCCCCAATGCGGTACTAAAACAGCGGTTGTTGGGCTCGCACCCCGCCCTTCGACCGTAGTCTATATCTGCAAACGTTTATAGGCCCGTAGACATTTGTTTTCCGAATGTCATTCTTTGTCAAATTTGAAGTTCTTTCAAGTTGACATTGTTTCAAGTTGCATTTTTTCAGATTGTGTTGCAATTTACATTGTCCTTATTACAGTCTGGCACTTAACGCCGTTTATGGTAGAGATGTTCACTGAAAAAGCTCGGCTCAACTCGGCTTGTGAGCCCATTTGAGCGAGCTTATCAAGCTTTGAAAGTTCTGTCTGTCTTATTAGCTATACCGCGTGTTTTTCATAATTAATCGGCTGCCTTCTGTTCAAAAGAGCCTCACTAATGAAGAATGCCCAAGTATCGGTTAATAACTGCCGATTTAGTTTTTAAACGGTTACAAATTGTGTACAAATAGAAGCTCTGTTTTTCTGCAACCAGACAGAAAAGGTGAATTTTAGCCAACAGTATTTGAAAATTGAAATGAAACATTAAAAATGTGGAAAATCTCTTCTCTAAACATTGGTAGCTTCAATTTCAGATTAAACTAGCAGAAAATGAGCAATCTATTGTGCCAAGAACAGGGAAGTGAGGTGTGTTTTTTCCAGTGTTTTTTTCGTTTTTTTCCGAAAAAAACCGGTTTTTTTCCTAATGGTCGGAAAAAACATAAATCGCGGGAAAAAACTCAAGCTAAAAATAGCTAATTTATGTCATTTTTCAGTTAAAAAATGGTGAAATGTGTAATAGTCTACACTAATTCAAAGCTGTTATTCAAAGAAGCAACAGAAAATACCAAATTTGGCGATCTAAACCAAAAAGGCAAACTGCTGTAAGAAAATTTGCATATAGTGTTTATTGATGGAGCCTGGCAGGCACTGTTTCATGCCTGTTTCGTTATTTATATCTATGTAATATGGTTATTTCTGTTCTGAAAAAACTCAGGGGAAGGTGTTAGAAAGCGTTAGGAATCATAGAACCAGGCTAGGATACTCAGAACTTTAGCAGGAGTTTTTTCCGCGATTTGGGAAAAAAACCGAAAAAAAAACTGGAAAAAAACAGGCCGAGGTATTTTTCGGAAAAATATCCATCCCTACAAGGAACATTTTCAGTTATAAACTACGGTCCCTGGGCACGGGCAAAATCAGCGAACCACTTTCCTGTACTACCCTGGGGTCTGCATTGGCTGGGGATCCGAGGTCCGATTCCATATTACCGAAGAGCGCCACCTCAAACTTTTGAACATGAGGTGAAAACTAAATTGAAGATCTTAATAAAAAACGACCGAATCTGATGTCACAATACTGCTCCCGACATGCAGGTTGCTGTTCTATTAAATAACAACCAATACATACAACGTTACCTCAGATTACGTGTTTTCCGTCTGTGGTCATCATGCCTATCAATAACATCGATGAGTGTGATTACACTCAGGAAAGTGCCTATATATAGTTTGCCTTCTTTTCAGTCAATTACGATTGAAACCTAAATATCTGTAAGCCTAATTCTAAAAGCCCGGCTCGGCCATGGGTAGTTTACGCTATCCCGTGTGTCACGGCGGCCCCGGCACCCGTTGAAGCGGTGTGTTTGTGGGTTCGAAACCTGTCGAGGCGATGGGAAGTAGTCGACACAAAGCCCAACCCAGGCCGTCGAAAGTCAGCAATGGCAAGTAGATAAATGGGGACCAAACCTTAGCTGTCTTGCACACACCGACAGCAAAAAGGGGAGGGTTGTTGTTAAGGAGGCTGCCGGACTTTGTGTCTCTTCCTGCTCTATAGCAGTTGGCTACTCCTAGTCCGAAAGGACAAAAAGTTACAACAACAACAACAAAAGCCCAACCACGAGAATAGCGTAAGTCTAACCTTCTTGAACTGTCGCTTGACTTTGATACTTTATTCAGACTTCTGAGGAAATTTGCTATAATTAGTTAGCACGCGCGAATCGGTGGTGGTTGAGCTACAGAATGGGAACGACCACAGTTAAAAGGAATGGGGTCCAACAAACCCGTGCAAATCGTCTAGTTTCAAACAACAATAGGACTAAATATTCTTTACTTAAAACGCAAAACGCTAATATACGCAACGAAAACTGTTCTTTACAAGCTCGTAAGAGCGAACGAGGTCAATTCCCCCCACCGACCAACTTGACTTTGACCGTTTTCGCTCAGCTAAAACAGTGCATAGTTGCCTTAGCTTAGCTAAAGCATTGCATAGTTCTTTGACTAGGTATGTTATTATTCTACACGTTTAAAAAGTTTGGATAATATTAAGGAAGAAACAATCATTAAAAGCGAAGAAAACTTTTTTTATAGACTACTACTGCACACTCAAAATTAGGAAATTTCGTAAACTGTAAATTGTGATGATAGCTTATATTTTTATTTTGCACTTCTAATAACATACCGTACAAGTTCTAATAAACGCGGACGCTCCACTAGTAGCGCCCTTTACGGACAGCCCGAAAATTTAACCGCACACGCGCCAATAGTAGCGCCCTTCTAATAATAGCGCTCCCACGCGTACTACTATCAATGCTTAACATGCGTTTCTAATGTAGAATACTGCCCCTTTTAGACAATTTCCTTTGATTAAGATGCATTTTGCGAGAAAGTCAGCTTTGGTGCCGAAGAGAGGGGGCAAGCAGGGTCATCTCACGGATCTGGCTGATATTTATATCTGTTAAAATAGGGCACAGTCGAAGACCAACGGTGCATGCCCGGCCACCAGCAACCCCCTGGAACCGGAGCTACACCCCCTCAAAGTTGGGTCGGCAGCAATTTTCGGGCTCATTTTCATGTGTCTGACAGTCTCCATTCAAACGATCACCCTTCATTCATTTCTTAAGCTATGATCCCAACTCGCATATGGTTTTGTAGCTGGTCCAATGGCCTTTCATTTTCTGGTACTCCCGTTTCCAGATCATAGCTGGTTAGCGAGACATTCTCCGAAAACTACGAAATTTTTGCAAAATGCCACTCCGTTTTTTTTTCGAAAAATCTTTATAACTTTTTATGCAAAGGCCCTGCCAAGCTAATGTTTTAACAAAGGTTAGGCCGAAAATGCATTCAGTTTAGCTAGATTCGATCTGGATCGGGAGAAATTGGCGTCCAAAGTTGAGACCGAGCCTATTTCTTGAGTGGCACTACTCGCTAGTATGACCATTAACCGCGGTGCAATGCAGTTTTTCTTATGTAGTTTTTGCTGCTGATTCCGAAAATAACCTTATTTTTGCTCTACGTTACCTAGTTTTGAAGATATTGGCATTTTTATGATTTGGGAAGAAAACGGCTGCGCTTGCTCGTTTGAAAGGTGACTGAATTCAGTCGCATGTAGGGTACAGAGCCATCTAAATTTATATCACCTAATGCAATTTTTGCCGCTGATTACGAAAATGACATCTGTTTTTCAATCTGACCGCTCCTGAGCATCTTATGTAATTTTTACGCCCTGGTACTCAGACAATAAGTTATCTGTCAAATATGGACGTAACGTGGTACCTATCTGGTGCAGTTTTTTTCCGCTGATTCAAAATATCATCATATTTTTGCGCTACAGCCACTCGGTCGCAAGTTATGGACCTCCGAAGTTTCATTGAGAAACATGCCATGAGAAGCCGTAATCCTGAAATAAATGTTCAGCATTCATGCATTTCTGAAGGGAACCTTTTGTCAGTCAATAGTGTACCCGACCTATTTTGACCCGCTGAGTTCAAAAATGACCTTTGTTTTTCTCTACTGCTGTTCAATTTTGAGATATTACTGATCAAGCCAAATTTGCATTAATATTCGTATATCTGCAAAAGGAGTAATTAAAGATTAAAACAAACGCCATTTTTGAACTCAGCGGGTCAAAATAGGTCGGGTGCACTATTGACTGACAAAAGGTTCCCTTCAGAAATGCGTGAATGCTGAACATTTATTTCAGGATTACGGCTTCTCACAGTATGTTTCTTAATGAAATTTCAGAGGTCCATAACTTGCAACTGGGTGGCCGTAGCGCAAAAATATGATGATATTCTGAATCAGCGGAGAAAACTGCACCAGATAGATACCAGGTTATGTCAAGATTTGACAGATAACTTATTGTCTGAGTACCAGGGCATAAGCACTATATAACTAGCTCAGGAGCGATCAGATTGAAAAACAGATGTCATTTTCGTAATCAGCGGCAAAAACTGCATTAGGTGATATAAATTTGATGGCTCTGTACCCTACATGCGACTGAATTCAGTCACCTTTCAAACGAGCATGTTATAGCAAGTGCAGCCGTTTTCTTCCCAAATCATAAAAATGTCAATATATTCAAAACTAGGCAACGTAGAGCAAAAATAAAGTCATTTTCGGAATCAGCAGCAAAAACTACATAAGAAAAACTGCATTGCACCGCGGTTAACGGTCATACTAGCGAGTAGTGCCACTCAAGAAATAGGCTCGGTCTCAAATTTGGATGCCAATTTCTCCCGATCCAGATCGAATCTAGCTAAACTGAATGCATTTTCGAACTCAGCACACAAAACAGCATATAACAGTATTAGAACCACTAAGCTTTGCAAAAAAAATTTTTTTTCGAACACCTTTGAGAGGCCAAACCAAACACCCCCCCATACCCCCCCTAAACAGCACACTTTAGTGCGCTCATTTTGTTTGGCCAACTCATGCCTAACTTTTTTTAAAACATTAGCTTGGCAGGGCCTTTGCATAAAAAGTTATAAAGATTTTTCTAAAAAAACGGAGTGGCATTTTGCGAAAATTTCGTAGTTTTCGGAGAATGTCTCGCTAACCAGCTGCGATCTGGAAACGGGAGTGCCAGAAAATGAAAGGCCATTGGAGCAGCTACAAAACCATATGCGAGTTGGGATCATAGCTTAAGAAATGAATGAAGGGTGATCGTTTGAATGGAGACTGTCAGACACGTGAAAATGAGCCCAAAAATTGCTGCCGACCCAACTTTGAGGGGGTGTAGGTCCGGTTCCAGGGGGTTGCTGGTGGCCGGGCATGCACCGTTGGTCTTCGACTGTGCTCTATTTTAACAGAGATTAATATCAGCCAGATCCGTGAGATGACCCTGCTTGCCCCCTCAAAGCTGACTTTCTCGCAAAATGCATCTTAAGTTTGCAAACATTAGTCAGACTAAAACTCATAAAAGATTGCTTGTGTTTCAGACAAAAATACCCTGTATTTTCAGAAAATTGAGGATACTTGAGATGGCCAATGTAGCATTGAAATAATAAACGCGCATGCTCGAATAACCGAAAAGCGCCCGCCCCCCAAAAGCAATCAAGAAAAAATAATAGCGCAGCGCTATTATTACGCGCGGGCGCGCTTACACAATTAGAAGTTTTGCGGTAATATGCACGCGCTACTGTTGTTTAATACCGGATTTTTCAAATGCGTATGCGTATGCGTATGCGTATACGCATTCCAATTACAAATGCGTATGAGTTTGCGTATACGCATTGCAAAAACCAATGCGTATTTTGCGTAATGCGTATGCGTAATGCGTAATCTCAGAAACAATCAGAAATTTCTCTGAACGGCTTGTTTGTCTCCACAGTGTGCTGTTTAGGTATCCAATAATCAAATTTCTGCCTTGAAATGAATTGCAACACAATTTTTTAGCAAATTTTGGAGATTTTTTACAATTTCAGAAACAAAAATTGCCAAAATTGCCTGAAAACAGCACTTTTAGCTGCATTTGAGCCCAAATTTCAAAGGAAATCCGAAGGTGCTGGGTTCGATTCCCAGATACGCCCTTGCACATATCTAACGTTTTCACCTTCTTCTTTCTATTTAGCGATTTTTAACGATTTTTAGCCGAAATATTGCGATTTTTAAGCTTTTTTAGTGCTCAGCCCCTCCCTAGAATTTGGGCTCAAACCCCTCCGACCAGCGCAAGACCCCCAGCCCCCTCCCTATTCGGCAGATGACCTGTTACATGTATGGTATGTACTGTACGTATGTTTTCAACAGGCAAGAGATTTTATGCGCTTTCCTACAAAAAATCAGTCGAATGCTCATTTCCTGAAGAGCAATCAAATTTACAATAAACATACGCAGTGGAAGCAAAGCACAAACAGATAGCCTGCCCCAGCAACACAACTCATGTCTCCCAAAACCGTGGAAACTCTAAATTCACGGTTTTGTTGCAAATTTCCTTTCGTGTTAAATCTTTGCCTCCTTTTAAATATTAGCAAGCCCAGCTTTGTTAAAGCTTTAAATGATTCAGGAAATTTCTGGTGCCCTCACCTCACACTAAAAATTATGAAGAATGACCATTCGGTAACAATCTGAACTAAATATTTGCAAGACATTCGAAAATGTAGCTATTTTTCAGACCCAATACGCATTACGCAAAAATACGCAAACTTTTTACAGAATGCGTAATAATATTGCGTAATGAAATTCAAATGCGTATGCGCATGCGTATACGCATTCTGAAATGCAATGCGTACTTTGCGTAATGATATGCGTAATGCGTATACGCATGCAACAGTAGCACGCGCCATAAGTTAATTTTGTTTGTTCGGAGCTCTTTTAATGCAAGTAAAGTTAGGCTAAAAGCGCAGAAATGCGAGGTGTTCTAAACTACGTAGGACCAATCTGAGTCTAAGAATTTATCCGTCTGTCAATAGAAGCACCAGTATAAGAATAGTTAGAATAGAACAGCTGAATCAGTCAATCATTAGTCGTAGGCATCCACAAACGAAGGCACGCTCCGATATCTTTCAGGGGGATTTCTGTTGGAGGTGGTTTTATCATTAGCGGTTCGAGTCTGGGTCAGTCCGTCACTGGGGCCTTGGGTAGAATCAGCCGAGCTTCTCTTTGCCCTGCCGGCCACGCGCTTGCTCTTCGTCTTTCTCTTCTGCAGTTGCTGTTGTGTTTTGTCTTTGTCAGATTTGGAATCGGTGGGAGATGTCTCGGTGGCCATTGTACTGGTCCCTTCTGGTGGTTGGGAGGTGGGAGTGAGCTTGGAGGTCGGGTAGGTGTTGCTGCTGCAGTGAGAGGTGGTGCTCTGGCTGCTTTTACTGCCACTTGCATCGCTGCTGGATAGTTCCTCTTGGGCGCTTAGCACTGGGACCGTCTTCTGTCTTCGCTTAAACATGCCAACACAAGTCAGCACTAAGAATGATAGACTGGTTAATAGAGAGAATAAATTCACTGACACCGCTAGTAAGAACATCGTACAAAACAAGAATGAGAGTAGTCCAGCTCCACTTTCTCATTTGTAGAGTTTGTTTGTTTGTTGATCACAGTACCTGACAAATAGGAAATTTCAGAAGTTAAGCAGAGTTGTGTTGCGTTTGTATTTCATGGCCAAGGGTATCTGGCACCAGCAGCACAGTGCCCAAATGTGCGGTTGCTATATTTGGTAGTGGCACCACATGATGCCTCTCTCTACCCTCCTAAGTACGCTACCATAAAGGAATTGTCAAGTGGCTGCCTGACTAAAAAGCTGGGTCTAAGAATTTATTATTGTCTGTCTACAAGAACCAGTATAAGCATAGTTAGAAAGAAGAGTTGAATCGATCAATCAAAAGTCATACTCGTCCACAAAGGAAGGAACGCTACGCAGTCTGTCGCAGTTCTTGGTGGTGGCCGTTTTGTCGTCGGTTCGGGACTGCGTCGACCTATCACTAGCCCCTTGGGTGTTATCTGCCGTGCTTCTCTTTCCCCTGCCAGCCACACGCTTACTCTTGGTCTTTCTCTTCTGTAGTTGTTGTGTGGGGACTTTCACTTCTGATTTGGACTCGGTAGCACTCATGGGGTATGTCTCAGTGGCGATTGTACTGGTCACTTCTTGTTGTTGGGAGGCCGGATTGAGTCTGGAGGTCGGGTGGTAGGTAGAGCTGCTGATACGAGAGGTAGTGGCATGGCTGCTCATACTGCGGCTTGCAAGGCTGATGGATAGTTCGTCTTGGGCGCTTACCACTGGGACTGTGGATTTCTTCGGCTTCTTCTTAAACAGGTCAACACAAGTGAGCACTAAGGCTGATAGACTGATTAATACAGAGAGTAAATTCACTGACAGTACTAGTAAGAACATCATACAAAACAAAGAATGAGAATAGTCCAGCTTGACTTTCCTATTTGTAGAGTGTTTGCTTTGTTTGTTGGTACGTAATGTCAGAACTTAATCAGAGTTGTGTTGTGTTTAGAGCAAAATGCAGACAATTTTCAACAAATAGAAGGATATAATACTGAAGAAGTGAAATTCTGTTTACTGAAATAATTTTAATGAGATCATGTATAATTAGTCTAAGTGTGGCTGCAGCTGCATTATATATAGTGTTGTCTTTGCGCCGACGATCAACTCTTTGCGGCAAGAAACTTGCCGCGCCGAGAGGATGAGGGCACGGCATCGTGCACAGTGGCTATGCAGCCTAAACCACAACACCAACTGTGTCGGCCTATCTCCACTATATTGTTTTCTGATTTTTCTTTCATTTATTGTGTGTTTGCGCTTTTGTTCACAAGTCTTAAGCTCAGTCTAACTAATTTATTGTCAGTCCGATACATAGAAGAACCAAATCAGTTTGTGTCCAGTATAACAGTCATAAATTAATCGTACTCGTCCACAAAAGAGGGCACGCTGCGCATTCCGCCTATATTCTTCATGGTGGCTGTTTTGTCGTCGGTGTGCGACTGAGTAGATCCGTGACTGGCTCCTTGGGTTGAATCTGCATTGCTCCGTCTCCCCCTCATTGGTCGTGTCTTTCCTTTTGGCTTTCTTTTTTGTACTTCTCGTGGTTGCTTTGTTGGCGATTTGTCTGACTCGGTGGTTGCTTGTGGTGAGTTCTCAGTGGCCACTGTGGTGCTGGCAACTGGCTGTTGTGTGGAAGTTGGAAGAGTAAGTTTTGAGGTCTGATGTAGGGTAGCGCTGGCTCCGACGGAGGGCGTAGTTTCGGTGTCTTGACTGCGACTGACAGCGCTGCTACTGAGTTCGTCGCTGGTATTCCCTGCTCGCGATTGGATGGTCTTCTTTTGCTTCGCCTTGCACACGCCACAACAGCCAAACAACAGCAATAATACACAGAGTAAATTGACTACCAAGACTAGTAAGAACATCGTATACAAAGAAAGAATGAGAAGGGGAGGGCAAAATTTGCATTTATTGCATTGCATTGGTGGGGTTGCCGTCCAATTCGGTGGTTGGCACTTAGTCTAGTTTTTGGCATTTGGTCTAGTTAGTGGAATATTTGAGTGGCTTTTGGAACTGAAAGATCACAACCATCAGTTTCCGGATCAAATCCTCCGGTCTGATGAGACTCAGTTCAAGCTAGATTGACCGAGCCACTTTGAAAGTCACTGTTATCACGTTCTTTTGAATAAACGCAATGTCTTTCAATGATACACTGCAGCAGATACACTGCGTGTGCTGGCCGCGTGCGGCGGCCCTGTCTGACCGCTCTGCCTGGCGCCTTTAACACTGGGCTGCTGTCCTTCTCTCTGTCAGAAGCCGTGCAAATTCTTTTCGCGTTTGTCGACTTGTATTCAATGTGACTGCAAGATCTTTTCTGGCCCAATAAAATGCGTGAGATGCTCCTTCTGCGGGGGAGCATTCCTGTGTCGGCCATGTTTTGGAAAGTCTTTGCTGGGACCGAGAGTGTCCGTCCAGTACTGTGATGAGGTCTTTGGTCTTGCATGTAAAGTCAACTTTATTGCTCTGAATCAGGCCCTCCCATGACAGGAAATAAATTTATGAGTTTTCGTGCTGGGACCCTAACCGGGAAGACTTGTTATCGGTAAGAAGTGCGCCAATTTCAAATCACTCAAGTACTGGTACCTTCTACTTGTAGCGTAGCTAATTATTATAGCGTTTGAACCTACAGTAGGGTGTAGCCTAGTCTTCAGTAAACCTGCTTATCTTGTTTATATAAGCCGTTAGACCGGCCGCTCTGTGTCAGTGTATGTGAGTGTACGTCTGTACGCCTGTAAACCTGCTGGTTCCCAATAAACTCATTTACTTACTGAGTGTCCACGCCACATGGTGACCGCACAAATTCGCTGTTAGGTGCCGCCGACTCTTACGGGTTGCTAGTTTCCTGTTTTGGCGCCTTCTGGTCTCCTGCTGCCGAGCGTTTTGGGGAAGTCGACCGTTGTTGTGAGTTATTTGCCGTTTTTGCACTTATGTCTTGGGCGTTCGATTTTGACAGTAGGGTCGTGCATTTTGCCTACAAGGGTGGGCAACGGACCAGTATCGGGCACTAACCTGAGGAGGTGAAAAAGAATTATTATCAGCTGATACAGTGGCTTACTGAGCGTTTTCAACCTAGAGAGGTGAAGCAATTAGCGGCGCGGTAATTTCATACTAGGAAACAGTTAGCTAAAGAGTGTGTGCATGATTATGCTGCCGCATTACGGCGCTTAGCCAGAGCGGCGTATGCGGGCATAGCGCAGGATAATGTAAATCGAATTCTACTTGAAGTGTTTTTGGCAGGTTTATTACCGGGTATCGGGGATCGATTAGCTTTACAACCTGACCCAGAGTCGTTTGATGCTGCTGTTAGTGCCGCTAGGCGTCAAGAACTCTATTTAGTGTCTCATCATTTGCCGTTTGGCGGGTCAAGTATGACAATATCTTCAGCAAAAATGCGTCCAAAACCGCTTATTTTTGGAGCGTCTGCCGTGCCTGATAACCCAAACATTGGGGCTGCCTGGAGTCAAAATATGACGTCTGCCGCTCAGGGCGAAAACCAAAACATAGATAACGCCGTCGCCGTCCTGGAATGTTGGCACTGCCACAAAAAGGGGCATATTAGGAGCCAGTGTATGGCGTATCAAAGCCTCTCAAAGGCGTTCTGTTGCCCAATACTATCCCACTAGGGGAGGAAGTGCTGCATATGCGTCCCAAGCTAGACCCAGTCGGGGTGCCCAATCTTTCGGGCCTAGGAGAGGCGTTCCCAATTTCGGGGGTAGAGCTCGCAGACCGCATATGGTGCATAGTTTACAGTCTGCCGAATCGGAGCAATATGTGCCAGAAGATCAGTGGGACTTACGTAATTACGTGCGTGAGCTATTGAGCGAATGTCTGCAATCACCGTTGTGTGTCGAGCCTGAGGAGGCGCAGGAATCTAACCACGAAGGTGTGGACCGTATCTATATAGCGATGGAAGCATCAGAGGATGAAGAATTCAAACCCGTTAATGGGGAAAGTGAATAGGAGACTGAGGAACGGGCCAGTCAGGCGGAAGCAATGACCAAGGAGGATGCGGTGCAATAACCAGAAATGGTGGATAACATTTGTAAGTAAATGTTAGTAGTTTTGGGGCAGGTAATGGTCGGCAAGCCATGGTACACTTGACCGGGGTATGTAGTTGGGAGTGGAGAGCCCATTAAAGAAAACTTGCCGTGAATGTGTGGTATCTGGGGCCCACTCTGGGGTACTATGTGGCTAGGCTGCTATTTATGAAAGTGGTTGCCAGAGGCAGGCCTATTCCCACTCGCGACCCATTTCTTTGTGTTGATTAAGTTCCCTGAACAGTACAGGCTGTGCATGCCAGCTGTAGCTGAAATTGACTGCATACCCAAAGATAGAGTCTGGCAACCTGATGTAGGGAACTTGGTACTGGAAGTGCGAGAGGCGATTGCCGCACTGGGACATCAGATCACCACGTTGGGTGACCGCTTGGAGCGGGTCGAATGCCTGTTGCGTTGCATGAACAACCAACAGAGGTGGACAGTCAAGAACCGAACAGTCAATCGGGTGTCGGTGACACATGTCAGCCAGCTAGTTTGCGTACTCAGACTTATTACCGAATGCGTATGCCTTTAGGCGCTTCAGCCAAGGCCATGATGGCGTAGTTTCCTTCCAGGAATTGGGCCTCCGAAAATCGTACCAATGCATGGGTGCAGGCACAGCCTATGGCGTGCCATCCACCAGTTCTGAACGTGGGTGGTTTTAACCAGCCATATGGGCGAGGCCGAGGACGAGCACCAACCAATTGGGAAAACTACGAGCGATCACACGTGAACAACTTGGCTCCGCGGTGTGCGTGCTTTGTCTGCTATGCTCCAGACCACACTGTTCGGGACTGCCCTATACGGCGAGCGCAGAGATGCCAGACATAACAACATGGTACCTGGAGGACCGCCCGGAGGGGTAACGTGGCCGTGGGCGTGACGGTGGACCGTTTGGTGTAGGACCGGTACCGGGACCGCCGCTGCCACCATCGGGTATGAGAACATTCGATACTTGCGCCTGGAGTCTGCTTCGTTGCGGCTGATGGACATATTCTGGATTTTTGTGGCTGTATTTCTTGCTGTCTCCTGTTCGACGCTGACGTCTGTAAGTCCAGTATTCTATTTGTGTGGCCGGTCTGGCCATGGAGATGCACTAGTTGTGCCAAAAGAGATAATGTGTAGTCCACCTGCGGAGAAACGAGTGTCGTTTGCCTCAGTGCGTCTGTGGGGTGCGCTGAGATGAGCCGATAACCGCTAGGGCTTGGTTTTGCCGTTTGCGGGTATGTAAGATTTCTACCTACGAAAGTTTGCCTTTAGTAAAGGGGTAGTGTGCCTTCAGTAAAAAGGTGCGTTCTCTTTTTAGCATTACTTGCTCAAGCGTTTGGACCAGTACGGTGTAGTGACCAATTGTGTGGGATCCGCGTGTAGCGTGTGGTTAACTTTATGCCAATTGACTAGTCATCAGCTGTTCATGATTCATCAGCTAGTACTCGTTAATGCCACGTGCGGCGCATGTGCTTTATGATAGCGTTCCAGGCCAGCGTAGGACTGGGTGCCATTCAGTGGGTGTTGCAACTTATTAGTGTCTGAACCGGTAACCTGTATGGGAACCTTAATAACAGGGCAACGGTGATGGAACTGATGGACAGTGTCGTATATTCTACGCGTTCTTTAACTTTTATGGTGTTTGAATGGCGTTTTCTCCTCTCCAGAGGGTGTCAGTGGTTTGATTATTCGCGTTCCCATTGAGGGGTCTGCATACGATTCCAGTTTGTCTCTGTATGGTTGGATTAGTGGAGGACTTGTCGTATTGGGAGCTGCCTTGCAAACTTGTGTCGATTTGGAACTTACCTTTCATGGTGCCTGCCTTTGATTGTCTGGAGTGGTCATTCGTTTTATCCATTCAACTGGGACTACTACTAATAGTGTGGTGAATAAGGTATGAAGTTTTTGCGCACGTGATGGTGTTAAGTAACTTCTACCTCGCCTCAGTTTGTCCACAATCTGGGTCATCTGGTGCAGTTAATATTGCGGTACTTCTACTGTAGTGTTGATGAGTGTTGTATAGGATGTGAGAGTCGATGGGTGTATGTAGCCTTCTTTGGGTGTTGCTTCATATAGCCAATTTGTAGGATTTTCTCAAGCTTTTAGAGCGTTGGGTTGTCTCCTGTAGTATCAAGTGATTTGACCATAATGGTGTAACTGCTACTGGAGCGTAGTTTTAGTCTAATTCTGCTTGCGGGTGACAAACCTGGAAAGGAGGGAAACTGGTGCGAAATTAACCTTTTAAGGGTACCTGTTACAGTACAAGTTGGTTGCGATTTTGCAAGACTAAGCTTAGAGCGTTTTATTGCTGTCGTCGACCGATGGGTGTGAACCTAACAGGGTTGTCTTGTAACTTTTGAGCGTTCAGAAAAGGTGAATGGGCCAGAAACATACGTAGCTAAAGAACTGAATCGTGCCAAGTCTGGGTGGTTTTAGAAGCCTATGGTAAACTTTGTACAGCATCTATCGTGAAACCTGAAAGCTATACGCGTTATCTGACCTGAATGGGGAACCTGTTGAGGGACTTAATCCTTGCAGAGAACATGCAACTGCGCATACCAAGAAGCTTGGCTCAGACATGGGAAAGTGTGGATCTGATACATACTGGAGATGTGTCTGCTTCCAGAGCGTCTGTGATTTGTGTCCTTCTTAGGGTGGTGTATCGATAAACTGAATTGTGTTGTTATAGGTTTTGATTTAAGTTTGTTTGTCTGTGATTTATTGCGATAGTTGCTTTGTTGATTGTATGCCATCTGTCTACTGATGGGTGCTTTGCCTGGGAAGAGGGAGATGTAGCGTAGCTAATTATTATAGCGTTTGAACCTACAGTAGGGTGTAGCCTAGTCTTCAGTAAACCTGCTTATCTTGTTTATATAAGCCGTTAGACCGGCCGCTCTGTGTCAGTGTATGTGAGTGTACGTCTGTACGCCTGTAAACCTGCTGGTTCCCAATAAACTCATTTACTTACTGAGTGTCCACGCCACATACTGAACCTAAATCGTCTTCAGCCTCCAGGCCACCTCTGCCATTTGCTCCCTTCCAGATCGTACCAGAACCACTTCGATCATCCAGCCTGCCACTCACGATTCGCATCTCATCCGTCTTCGCCAAAGTACTATCCCGAGAATCGGCCGATTCGGAGTGGAAGAAGGTGAAGCTGCCGATTTTCCTTCATCTTACCATTGTTCAAGTCTTCTAGCTTCCATACTGCTTCGATATGCTCTCTCCTTCCAGACACACCACTTCCATCCACTTCAAATCGCCCCGCCGAAGTACTGTCCCGAGAATCGGCCGATTCGGAGTGGAAGAAGGTGAAACTGCTGATTTTCCTTCATCGTACCATTGTTTTAAGTCTTGTAGCTTCTGTACTCTCATATCCGGACTTTTCTTTAAGATACTTTTCATTTAACTATAAAAACGTCTATGTTAGGAAGCAGTGTTACAAAGTTATAAAATTTGCATCAGATATGCTTACTGCAGCATCCTATCCAATCGGGACCATCATATTCGGACTTAGCTAAACGAGAGCTTTTGATTGAGTACCTACATGCTTATGCTACGACGCCGCGTTAAAAAGTTAGAAAATTTGCATATTTTCAATTTGCATATTTTTGCATATTTTTTGCAATTTTTGCATATTTTTGCATATTTTAACGCTGCGTCGTAACATAGGCATGTAGGTACTCAATCAAAAGCTCTCGTTTAGTTAAGTCTGAATATGATGGTCCCGACTGGATAGGATGCTGCAGTAAGCATATCTGATGCAAATTTTATAACTTTGTAACACTGCTTCCTAACATAGGCGTTTTTATAGTTAAATTAAAAGTATCTTAAAGAAAAGTCCGGATATGAGAGTACAGAAGCTACAAGACTTAAAACAATGGTAAGATGAAGGAAAATCGGCAGCTTCACCTTCTTCCACTCCGAATCAGCCGATTCTCGGGATAGTACTTCGGCGAAGATGGATGAGATGCGAATCGTGAGTGGCGGGCTGGATGATCGAAGTGGTTCTGGTACGATCTGGAAGGGAGCAAATGGCAGAGGTGGCCTGGGGCTGAAGACGATTTAGGTTCAGTAGAAGGTGCCAGTACTTGAGTTATTTGAATTTGGCGCACTTCTTACCGATAACAAGTCTTCCCGGTTAGGGTCCCAGCACGAAAACTCATAAATTTATTTCCTGTCATGGGAGGGCCTGATTGTCCAGACTGTTCCGACCTGATTGAGAGACTTCGCTCCAAAGAAATGGACCGTGACGACTGGCCATCAGTGGCTACGATGACTGCTTCCGGTCCTCCTGACGATGACTATTCTGCCCTCTGCAGCAAAGTGTCGTGCCTCACAGATCAACTTGAAAAGGTCACAGCCGATCTGGATAAGCTGTCAACTGTTGTGACGAAAAGAACCTATGCTTCTGTCTTGCAAACTGCCAGAAATGGCTTGCCTGTGCCTAATCCGACCTCTTGCTACGACAAAGCGCACTCAGAGCTGGTGCGTATTTGTGACTGGGAACGAGAGATGCGAGAACGTGAGCGGCGCAGCCTAAATCTTGTCATTAACGGACTTTTCACTCGGACCACAGACAGCAAGGACATCGCTCAACTCGTCAACGACCTGTTTTTTGAGCTGTCTATTGACTGCCTGAATATTTTGAACATTCGGACTGTTGGTACGGGCATGAATCGTAAGGTTGTGGTGGAATTGAGAGACCAAGTGACTAAACAAGCAATCATGCAACGAAAAAGAACAGTTCTGTCTACAAGGCCCCAGTACACATCTGTCTACATTGGTTCTGATCTGACGCCATGGCAAGCCAAGAAAGCTTTTGACTTGCGGAAGGAATTGCGGCTACGACGTGAGAATGGCGAAACTAATTTATTTGTAGACTACCGCACGCTTTGTATTCGGAGTGCAAAGACCAAAGCCTCCAATTGTTAATGTTTTCGTTACTTTCTTTACTTTGATTCAGTTTAGTTGGCATAGCGAATGGTCTACATAGATAAGTAGAGATGTGTGTTTTAGGGCCGCATAATATGTCAATGTCTGGCGATTTGTGGGCCCGTTGCCCAAGTGGTAACAAAAGAGTAAATCTAAATCTAATGATCAAGCAAACATTGCTATATTTTTCTTGTTCGGATTGCTTTGAACTGTATGAAAAATCGCTTAAACTCATTAACCAAAGCCTGGATGAGTGCAGTCCAGCCCACAAGTGAGTTGACCAAAGTTGGAATTGTTCTCCAAATCACGATTCGGGTTCGACAGCAGTTTGCCAAATGATAACTGTATGAAAAATCGCTTAAACTCATTAACCAAAGCCTGGATCAGTGCAGTCCAGCCCACAAGTGAGTTGACCAAAGCTGGAATTGTTCTCCAAAACACGATTTGGGTTGGACAGCAGTTTGCCAAATGATAACTGTACGAAAAATCGCTTAAACTCATTAACCAAAGCCTGGATCAGTGCAGTCCAGCCCACAAGTGAGTTGACCAGAGCTGGAATTGTTCTCCAAAACACGATTTGGGTTGGACAGCAGTTTGCCAAATGATAACTGTACGAAAAATCGCTTAAACTCATTAACCAAAGCCTGGACCAGTGCAGTCCAGCCCACAAGTGAGTTGACCAAAGCTGGAATTGTTCTCCAAAACACGATTTGGGTTGGACAGCAGTTTGCCAAATGATAACTGTATGAAAAATCGCCACAACTCATTAACCAAAGCCTGGATCAGTGCAGTTCAGCCCACAAGTGACCCGACCAAAACTGGAATTGTTCTCCAAAACACGATTTGGGTTGGACAGCAGTTTGCCAAATGATATCTGTATGAAAAATCGCCACAAGTCATTAACCAAAGCCTGGATCAGTGCAGTTCAGCCCACAAGTGAGTTGACCAAAGCTGGAATTGTTCTCCAAAACACGATTTGGGTTGGACAGCAGTTTGCCAAATGATAACTGTATGAAAAATCGCTGCAACTCATTAACCAAAGCCTGGATCAGTGCAGTTCAGCCCACAAGTGAGTTGACCAAAGTTGGAATTGTTCTCCAAAACACGATTCGGGTTGGACAGCAGTTTGCCAAATGATAACTGTATGAAGAATCGCTTAAACTCATAAAACCAAAGCCTGGATCAGTGCAGTCCAGCCCACAAGTGAGTTGACCAAAGTTGGAATTGTTCTCCAAAACACGATTCGGGTTGGACAGCAGTTTGCCAAATGGAAAAATCGCTGCAACTCATTAACCAAAGCCTGGATCAGTGCAGTTCAGCCCACAAGTGACCTGACCAAAACTGGAATTGTTCTCCAAAACACGATTCGGGTTGGACAGCAGTTTGCCAAATGATAACTGTATGAAAAATCGCTGCAACTCATTAACCAAAGCCTGGATCAGTGCAGTTCAGCCCACAAGTGAGTTGACCAAAACTGGAATTGTTCTCCAAAACACGATTCAGGTTGGACAGCAGTTTGCCAAATGATAACTGTATGAAAGATCGCTGCAACTCATTAACCAAAGCCTGGATCAGTGCAGTTCAGCCCACAAGTGACCTGACCAAAACTGGAATTGTTCTCCAAAACACGATTCGGGTTGGACAGCAGTTTGCCAAATGATAACTGTATGAAAAGTCACTTAAACTCATTAACCAAAGCCTGGATCAGTGCAGTCCAGCCCACAAGTGAGTTGACCAAAGCTGGAATTGTTCTCCAAAACACGATTTGGGTTGGACAGCAGTTTGCCAAATGATAACTGTATGAAAAATCGCCACAACTCATTAACCAAAGCCTGGATCAGTGCAGTTCAGCCCACAAGTGACCCGACCAAAACTGGAATTGTTCTCCAAAACACGATTTGGGTTGGACAGCAGTTTGCCAAATGATATCTGTATGAAAAATCGCCACAAGTCATTAACCAAAGCCTGGATCAGTGCAGTTCAGCCCACAAGTGAGTTGACCAAAGCTGGAATTGTTCTCCAAAACACGATTTGGGTTGGACAGCAGTTTGCCAAATGATAACTGTATGAAAAATCGCTGCAACTCATTAACCAAAGCCTGGATCAGTGCAGTTCAGCCCACAAGTGACCTGACCAAAACTGGAATTGTTCTCCAAAACACGATTCGGGTTGGACAGCAGTTTGCCAAATGATAACTGTATGAAAAATCGCTGCAACTCATTAACCAAAGCCTGGATCAGTGCAGTTCAGCCCACAAGTGAGTTGACCAAAACTGGAATTGTTCTCCAAAACACGATTCAGGTTGGACAGCAGTTTGCCAAATGATAACTGTATGAAAGATCGCTGCAACTCATTAACCAAAGCCTGGATCAGTGCAGTTCAGCCCACAAGTGACCTGACCAAAACTGGAATTGTTCTCCAAAACACGATTCGGGTTGGACAGCAGTTTGCCAAATGATAACTGTATGAAAAATCGCTGCAACTCATTAACCAAAGCCTGGATCAGTGCAGTCCAGCCCACAAGTGAGTTGACCAAAGCTGGAATTGTTCTCCAAAACACGATTCAGGTTGGACAGCAGTTTGCCAAATGATAACTGTATGAAAAATCGCTGCAACTCATTAACCAAAGCCTGGATCAGTGCAGTTCAGCCCACAAGTGACCCAACCAAAGCTGGAATTGTTCTCCAAAACACGATTCAGGTTGGACAGCAGTTTATCAAATGATAACTGTATGAAAAATCGCTGCAACTCATTAACCAAAGCCTGGATCAGTGCAGTTCAGCCCACAAGTGAGTTGACCAAAGTTGGAATTGTTCTCCAAAACACGATTCGGGTTGGACAGCAGTTTACCAAATGATAACTGTATGAAAAATCGCTGCAACTCATTAACCAAAGCCTGGATCAGTGCAGTTCAGCCGACAAGTGAGTTGACCAAAGTTGGAATTGTTCTCCAAACCACGATTCGGGTTGGACAGCAGTTTGCCAAATGATAACTGTATGAAAAGTCACTTAAACTCATTAACCAAAGCCTGGATCAGTGCAGTTCAGCCCACAAGTGACCTGACCAAAGCTGGAATTGTTCTCCAAAACACGATTCGGGTTGGACAGCAGTTTGCCAAATGATATCTGTATGAAAAATCGCCACAACTCATTAACCAAAGCCTGGATCAGTGCAGTTCAGCCCACAAGTGAGTTGACCAAAACTGGAATTGTTCTCCAAAACACGATTCGGGTTGGACAGCAGTTTGCCAAATGATAACTGTATGAAAAATCGCTTAAACTCATTAACCAAAGCCTCGATCAGTGCAGTCCAGCCCACAAGTGAGTTGACCAAAGTTGGAATTGTTCTCCAAAACACGATTCAGGTTGGACAGCAGTTTGCCAAATGATAACTGTATGAAAGATCGCTGCAACTCATTAACCAAAGCCTGGATCAGTGCAGTTCAGCCCACAAGTGACCTAACCAAAACTGGAATTGTTCTCCAGAACACGATTCGGGTTGGACAGCAGTTTGCCAAATGATAACTGTATGAAAAATCGCTGCAACTCATTAACCAAAGCCTGGATCAGTGCAGTCCAGCCCACAAGTGAGTTGACCAGAGCTGGAATTGTTCTCCAAAACACGATTCGGGTTGGACAGCAGTTTGCCAAATGATAACTGTATGAAAAATCGCTTAAACTCATTAACCAAAGCCTCGATCAGTGCAGTCCAGCCCACAAGTGAGTTGACCAAAGTTGGAATTGTTCTCCAGAACACGATTCGGGTTGGACAGCAGTTTGCCAAATGATAACTGTATGAAAAATCGCTGCAACTCATTAACCAAAGCCTGGATCAGTGCAGTCCAGCCCACAAGTGAGTTGACCAGAGCTGGAATTGTTCTCCAAAACACGATTCGGGTTGGACAGCAGTTTGCCAAATGATAACTGTATGAAAAATCGCTGCAACTCATTAACCAAAGCCTGGATCAGTGCAGTTCAGCCCACAAGTGACCCGACCAAAACTGGAATTGTTCTCCAAAACACGATTCGGGTTGGACAGCAGTTTGCCAAATGATAACTGTATGAAAAATCGCTGGAACTCATTAACCAAAGCCTGGATCAGTGCAGTCCAGCCCACAAGTGAGTTGACCAAAGCTGGAATTGTTCTCCAAAACACGATTTGGGTTGGACAGCAGTTTGCCAAATGATAACTGTATGAAAAATCACTGCAACTCATTAACCAAAGCCTGGATCAGTGCAGTTCAGCCCACAAGTGACCCGACCAAAGCTGGAATTGTTCTCCAAAACACGATTCAGGTTGGACAGCAGTTTGCCAAATGATAACTGTATGAAAAATCGCTGCAACTCATTAACCAAAGCCTGGATCAGTGCAGTCCAGCCCACAAGTGAGTTGACCAAAGCTGGAATTGTTCTCCAAAACATGATTCGGGTTGGACAGCAGTTTGCCAAATGATAACTGTATGAAAAATCGCTGCAACTCATTAACCAAAGCCTGGATCAGTGCAGTTCAGCCCACAAGTGACCCGACCAAAGCTGGAATTGTTCTCCAAAACACGATTCAGGTTGGACAGCAGTTTGCCAAATGATATCTGTATGAAAAATCACTGCAACTCATTAACCAAAGCCTGGATCAGTGCAGTTCAGCCCGCAAGTGAGTTGACCAAAGTTGGAATTGTTCTCCAAAACACGATTCGGGTTGGACAGCAGTTTGCCAAATGATAACTGTATGAAAAATCGCTGCAACTCATTAACCAAAGCCTGGATCAGTGCAGTTCAGCCCACAAGTGAGTTGACCAAAGCTGGAATTGTTCTCCAAAACACGATTTGGGTTGGACAGCAGTTTGCCAAATGATAACTGTATGAAAAATCGCTGCAACTCATTAACCAAAGCCTGGATCAGTGCAGTTCAGCCCACAAGTGAGTTGACCAAAGCTGGAATTGTTCTCCAAAACACGATTCGGGTTGGACAGCAGTTTGCCAAATGATAACTGTATGAAAAATCGCTGCAACTCATTAACCAAAGCCTGGATCAGTGCAGTTCAGCCCACAAGTGACCCGACCAAAGCTGGAATTGTTCTCCAAAACACGATTCAGGTTGGACAGCAGTTTGCCAAATGATAACTGTATGAAAAATCGCTGCAACTCATTAACCAAAGCCTGGATCAGTGCAGTTCAGCCCACAAGTGACCTGACCAAAGCTGGAATTGTTCTCCAAAACACGATTCGGGTTGGACAGCAGTTTGCCAAATGATAACTGTATGAAAAATCGCTGCAACTCATTAACCAAAGCCTGGATCAGTGCAGTTCAGCCCACAAGTGAGTTGACCAAAGCTGGAATTGTTCTCCAAAACACGATTCGGGTTGGACAGCACTTTGCCAAATGATAACTGTATGAAAAATCGCCACAACTCATTAACCAAAGCCTGGATCAGTGCAGTCCAGCCCACAAGTGAGTTGACCGAAGCTAGAATTGTTCTCCAAAACACGATTCGGGTTGGACAGCACTTTGCCAAATGATAACTGTATGAAAAATCGCTGCAACTCATTAACCAAAGCCTGGATCAGTGCAGTTCAGCCCACAAGTGAGTTGACCAAAGCTGGAATTGTTCTCCAAAACACGATTTGGGTTGGACAGCAGTTTGCCAAATGATATCTGTATGAAAAATCGCCACAAGTCATTAACCAAAGCCTGGATCAGTGCAGTTCAGCCCACAAGTGAGTTGACCAAAGCTGGAATTGTTCTCCAAAACACGATTCGGGTTGGACAGCAGTTTGCCAAATGATAACTGTATGAAAAATCGCTGCAACTCATTAACCAAAGCCTGGATCAGTGCAGTCCAGCCCACAAGTGACCTGACCAAAGCTGGAATTGTTCTTCAAAACACGATTCAGGTTGGACAGCAGTTTGCCAAATGATAACTGTATGAAAAATCGCTGCAACTCATTAACCAAAGCCTGGATCAGTGCAGTTCAGCCCACAAGTGACCTGACCAAAGCTGGAATTGTTCTCCAAAACACGATTCGGGTTGGACAGCAGTTTGCCAAATGATAACTGTATGAAAAATCGCTGCAACTCATTAACCAAAGCCTGGATCAGTGCAGTCCAGCCCACAAGTGAGTTGACCAAAGCTGGAATTGTTCTCCAAAACACGATTCGGGTTGGACAGCAGTTTGCCAAATGATAACTGTATGAAAAATCGCTGCAACTCATTAACCAAAGCCTGGATCAGTGCAGTTCAGCCCACAAGTGAGTTGACCAAAGTTGGAATTGTTCCCCAAAACACGATTCGAGTTGGACAGCAGTTTGCCAAATGCTAACTGTATGAAAAATCGCTGCAACTCATTAACCAAAGCCTGGATCAGTACAGTTCAGCCCACAAGTGACCTGACCAAAGCTGGAATTGTTCTCCAAAACACGATTTGGGTTGGACAGCAGTTTGCCAAATGATAACTGTATGAAAAATCGCTGCAACTCATTAACCAAAGCCTGGATCAGTGCAGTTCAGCCCACAAGTGACCTGACCGAAACTGGAATTGTTCTTCAAAACACGATTCGGGTTGGACAGCAGTTCGCCAAATGATAACTGTATGAAAAATCGCTGCAACTCATTAACCAAAGCCTGGATCAGTGCAGTCCAGCCCACAAGTGAGTTGACCAAAGCTGGAATTGTTCTACAAAACACGATTCGGGTTGGACAGCAGTTTGCCAAATGATAACTGTATGAAAAATCACTGCAACTCATTAACCAAAGCCTGGATCAGTGCAGTCCAGCCCACAAGTGAGTTGACCAAAGCTGGAATTGTTCTCCAAAACACGATTTGGGTTGGACAGCAGTTTGCCAAATGATAACTGTATGAAAAATCGCTGCAACTCATTAACCAAAGCCTGGATCAGTGCAGTTCAGCCCACAAGTGACCTGACCAAAGCTGGAATTGTTCTCCAAAACACGATTCGGGTTGGACAGCAGTTTGCCAAATGATAACTGTATGAAA